>JBBYHM010000002.1:1556280-1566528 GCA_038381775.1 Adansonia rubrostipa | reverse complement strand
TTTTATATATATATATATAGTCATTTAGTAGTAAACATGCACAATTGAATCAATAAAATCTATCATAGGAGATAGATAAAAGACTTATAGTAGCTCCTCAGCTAGATACTTGCTTTGGATACCTTTATTCATAAAGGAAGTGAAAAGGGATGCCTTTTAAGAAGAGTAAATACTTAGTTAACTTCCATTAAAAAAAATATTGGAACATTTTCAAAATAAAGAAATGTCATGTCTTCAATAATCATAAAGTAATGTCTCTTAATTATTTACTTAAAAGTGATGTCTCTTGGTTATTTACCAAGTGGTGTGACTATCCAAACGGACATGTATTTGAAAAAGTTACGTCTATATGAAAAGGCGTTTCTTTGCTTATAAATAGAACCCCTCTCATTTGGAAGACATAGATAAGTATATAGAAAATTAAAAATAGAATTTTGATAGTTTTGCTATATACTGCCTAGTGCATAGTGGATTAATGTTATCAATGCAAAACGCCATCAATCATAGGGCTTCATTGTATCCGCAAGGTCTATATGCCGGTAACCCTTTTACATACCTAATTAATGGTGGGGGCGAATAAAACCTTAAAGAAAGTGTCATTGTTACATGCCTTAAAGCCTTTGTCAATTTCTCAAGTTTTTGATTCCCTATGTACTAACAATTTTAAGGTTTTATTTATGCCATTTCATAAGGAATTTTAATGAAAGGTGGCAGCAGAAAAGGCAAATTTCACTTTAGTATACATCAATTATGTCGGCATCTAAAATAGATTCATCGAGACCATTGGATCTTTAGTAATATGATTGATGACAAGTGCCATGGTCTTGGTCGCATGGCATGTATCCTTACTAGAAGATTTGGTTAAGATCAATGTGCAAAAAACTAAAGCTTGCTTTGAGTTAATCGTTTGAAGGGTGATTGGTTTACAAATAATATTCTTTATGGAGAGGATTGCAAATTTTCACGTAAGATAATCTTTATTATTAGAGAACTATCATATATGTACAGTATGTTTCTAATATTAATTTCATTTCCGTGTTAGAATTTTGATGTGTGAACACTAAATTAAACCTTTAAGTTTTGGTTAGTGGATTAATATTCTTCATTGAAAATTTTAGCCAAGTCGTATAATGACTATTAATACAATGTTTTTAGTTAGGCCAAAAGTCTAATTTTTAAGAAATTGAAATTTTGGCTTATAAAATTGGTTTAGTAAATTGTTGACCTCATAAAAGCGACCTAGAAACGGATAAATTTCAATATTGGTTTACATATACCATATTTATAGACATATAGTATTTATATGTTATTAGTTCTATTCTTATTCACTTTTCCATCTTTTATGTCTACAATATACATTAAAATACCAAGTTTCTTGCACTAATTGAAATTGGCTCATTAATTTGGTTTAATGAATTGGAAACTCAATGATTATAAAGGGCAAGGTTCTAAGCCTAAATGCATTAGAAGAAAGACATGAATCTCTCTATGGTTAATAGATTATTCTCTTGTCAGCTAACATCAAATTAAATTGGGTTTAGTGAAACAAATGATGAGTCATGGAAAAGTCAATAATGGTGTTTGGCTCCTTTACAAAATGAAGGCTTAACAAAATGTCCAAGCTTATTTGTATTGGATTAACCATGTGCCTAAAGTACCAAATCTAGACTAGCACTTATTAAAGATTTTTGGCTACATGCCTCCGATGGTGTCTGTGCGTAGCATTATGGTCAATGCTAAATCTAGACTGTAACTAAGTTCAGATAATAACCATGAATTTGGGTCTCTACTCATAATAAAATAGAACTGGTTTTGACTAGAAATAAAATAGTCATATACTTTCAAAATGTAGTAACTATTATGATATGAAAGTTAAATATTTTATGAAATATGTATTATTACTTAATAATAGTTATTAATTTGGCCACAAATATTTAGAGATCAAATAATAATTTTAAAGTTTATTTGACCATTATTTGTGTTATTATTATATTCTACAGAGCATATAATTGAAATGTATATAGTTTGAACAAGGCTAAAAATATAAAGTTAGTTTATGAATATGACAAAATGCATTAATATCCACCATATACAGCATTGATAAGTAATCTCCAAAGTAGTCATTATGGAATCATGATATAAGATTTGTAAAGAAAATATGGAGAAGCATAGTATATATATGAAACTAAAGGAAGGGCGACTTTTATCGACCCTTGGGTAATGCTTTCCATATTGATAATTATCCTAAGTGGCCATGCTTAAGGTATATATGAAAATACTCATTAAAAGTTTAGATATTTGGAAAATCATGACTCAAAGATGAAAAGATTAAAATAGCAACATGAATGCTATTAGACCTCTGGGGGTGATGGACATGGTTTTGATCGTAGTTATAAAATTAACTAATAATGTCCATGATAAAAGGGCGTATACATGTTGATATTTTATAGCCATTTGATAAGTCCGATAATGGTATGGTAAACTTGACTAAAGATATGAAACGCCCTTGTGTATATATATAGTTTGTTGATAGAAAGTAATGTTAGTTAAGTATATATATATATATATATATATATAATAAGTTTAAGTCATACATTGACTATACTGAAAAGTTATAGGAAAATACCAACAATATTGTCTTATTTCACCAAGGGATTTGAGGCCTTATTATAATAAATTACTTGGTTAAAAAAGACAATATGATGTATGGTTTACTCATCTGGTGATAATGAAATTAAGAAATAAATAAAATGAACAAATGTGTAACCATGATCAGAAATAGACTAACTGATCACTATTAATATTATAAGACAAAAAATTGGTATTTGTATAAAGGATATCCTTGATAGATAAAATATTATTAAAGAGTATTCTTTAGCAAAAGAATGGATATTCGTACATAGTGGAGATTTTGGTCTTGTGAACCTTTAAGATACGAGTATTTATAAAAGTTCACCATGTAGTATGGGAAATTAACATAGCTATGTTGATAATTTGGGGATTAGGTACAAGCTCATAATATTAAGTCACCCATTATGTTAAATCGACTCAACGCTCAGTATAACATCAAATCTTGAGTTCAATGAACAAAGTACATCATCTGTATATGGCTGCTAGTGCTATAATATTATATAATATATCATCCCAGGTAAAATGCTAGGTACCTGTAATGATAAGAGAAGGATAAGTAAATATACTCTTAATAGACTCATAACATAAATACGTTAGAGTGTTATAATTACGAGAACACTCTCGATGGGATCTACCTATATAAGTGTAAAGTGTGGCCGCTTCTAGAAGCTCAAGGGCTTGGCTCTAATAGCACTCATGAAAAGAGGACACAAACACTTGGCCATAATAGTGTCCCCAAATACTATGCATTGACTGGTGTTGAAATCTTTGTGTGAGATGTGTTTGGTGAACCAAATGAAATAGCCGGTTCAAAGCATAGTTTACCATACAATTTCGATTAACTTTAACATGTTTTTACTAAGTGAATGTTCAATCGTAAGACATCTTCATTTATGCAATAGATTTCCAAAATTATCAAAATTTTGATTATTTTGAAAATGGAGGGGGATTGTTGGAACATTTTTAAAATAATGAAAGGTCATGTCTTTAATAATCATAAAGTAATGTCTCTTAATTATTTAATTAAGAGTGATGTCTCTTGGTTATTTACCAAGTGGTGTGACTATCCAAATGGACATGTATTTAAAAATATTATGTCTACATGAAGAGGCATTTGTTTGCTTATAAATAGAACCTTTCTCATTTAGAGGACATAGATGGAAAACTATATAGAAAATTAAAATTAGAATTTTGATATTTTTGCTAAATACTGCTTAGTACATAGTGAATTAATGTTGTCAATGCAAAACACCATCAATCATTAGGCTTCATTGTATCTTTGAGGTTTATACGCCAGTAACCCTTTTACATACCTAATTAATGGTGGGGATGAATAAAACCTTAAAGAAAGTGACATTGTTACACGCCTTGATACTTTTGTCAATTTCTCAAGTTTTTTATTTCTCATGTACTAACAAAAAAGAAATTCAGTAGCACAAACTCACGAAATAGATTAACATCACGAAATTGTTTTGGCGGGTGTTGTTAGAAAAAATAATGGAGAAAGAGATTTTAGGATAGGCTTTGGGTGTGAAAATATTTTTCTTAAAGCTTTCTAATGCTTTTAGCTTTTAAGATATAATAAAGTTATAAACTTTAAATAGAATTGTGTAAATAGCAGAATAGAAAGATACCTTATATATGTAATGTAAAGTTACCTTTATAAGTGACGAATCTTTAAGTGTTATGTCTTTACATAACAAATCATTTGGTGAATGTTATGTTCATTCAACACAATTTTTTGATGAATTTTTTTTTCAAATTTATTATTTAATTACTTCGAAAAAAATAAATGTATAAAATATTAAAATAATTATATCACCAAATTTAAACTCAAATACTTCAAGTATCCATTTTTAATATTAAATAATTATAACAATAATAAAAATTTATAAATTATCCATTTTTTTGTTTTTCTATATTGAATTGTTCAACAGCTCTAAAAATCTGCTCGAAAGTTGAAACAGCAGTGATACTGATAATTAAGAGACCTGGGAAAGGACGTTGATGCCATGCCTTCTTGATTGCTGCATTGAAAACAAAGCAGCTAGACAGTTTGAAAGAATAGGTGACATATTTTACATATGAAATCATTTTTATCGGTAAAAAAAAAAATCATTATTGCAATGTTAGCATTTCATAATTGCATCAATGTGGTGTTATAGATAAGGAATTCCACAAATATAATTGTAATCTCAATTATATTCCTTTGAGCCAAAAAGAAAGAAGTAATCACGAAGAAATGGGTTCATCTACTCCTAAAAGAACACTAGAAAATAATTGCATGGGCGGAATTTGCAACCAAATAACTGCTGCATTATGTGATATTTTATAAATTATTTGTGGGAAAATTTTTTCTTTATGATTTATTTTTAATTATAAACAGCATGTTGCATAAAAATGCTTTTTATATTTTCAAATTTTTGTTTTAAATAGATTACAAAGTAAAATTAAATTTTTTTCATTATGAGCAAAGGAATTGGCGATTAATAGAAATTTATTTAATTAAATATCTTTTATGGTAATTTTATCCAAAACTAGAGCTTATATAAGTTGTTTTGCCAAAAAGGGTATAAAAAAGTTTATAAAAGTAAATTTACTTAAAAAGCTTTAGTGCCTGTTTGGCCTTTTTCTTTTTTGTTTTTTACTTAAAAGTCACTACTAAACTTTTGTAAAAATAAGAATTTTAAAAATTAAATTAAAATTATTTAATAATTTTTAATTTTATAAGTTTTTTTTATAAATAGGAGGTTTATATTTAATGAATTAGAAATTTTTTTTTATGAAAAACTATGTAAAAAATTATCATGTTTTTAAAAAGAGAAAAAAGAAAGCTTTAATTTCTAATTTTTATTGAAACTCTTTTTTATTCATTAAAAATTAATTAACTTTTGTTTGGAGTTTTTTTGAAAAAAACTTGTTTAAGGCGACTTGTACTTTAGAAAAACTTTTAAGTTTTTAAAAAAATCTAACTAAATATACTTTTAATTTAATATTTAAAATTTTTATTTTTCATATTAACTATATTTATAATAACTTTAAAAAAAGTCAAGTCAAATAAATATTTTACTCTAGCTACCAGAGGCTGGAATTTAGTCTTTTCTTACCCAGTAATTTGATACTCATAAAAGGCAACTTTCACCGTCCAAAAAGCTTAAATTAACTTATTAGAAATTTTCATTCAATTAATTAATGTAATAAATGTCTAACTTTTCCTTTGGTAAATAACTAAATGCGACAGTTGAAAGTTTTTATCAATTGATCTCTTTTCATTTGGCGCCCTGATCGTGGTGCAAGAAGAAGCCGATGTGCACCTACAAATTACAACATTTAATTTCCCATATAAATGTAGCATGTGAATCATGTATCTCCGGAGAAAAAGTAAATCAGTATTACTCATAAATTTCTTTCTGATAAAAAGCTCCGTATTCAGCTTGTCCTTTTTTGGGTCACATTATACGTACAATGAAAAGCGCAACGATGTCAGTCACGTTGTGCCTCCAAGTCAAGATTCAAAATTTATTCGAGCAAGACAAATTAAACTTTAAAACCAAGCTTTTAATTTAGCAATTCGGGTTAAGCGTTCCTGATTCTCTCATATCTGAGGGGAAAAAGAAAAAGCAATTGCCTAGGAGAGCCACCTTGAAACCTATACACTAAAGAGGGAGAATTACCTATATATACACAAACTCCATAACCATAAGCATGCTGCAAGAAAGCAAGCTATTCTAATTGAAATGATGGACCAGAGCAGTACTATATATGTTGAGTCTAATATATCCTCAACTCAAGGTGTTTCTGTTCCAGAACAAGGGTGTACGAGTGAGAGGGAGAGGGGGAGCCATCATTCCCTTGCTATGGTATATATACTTCTTTGTAAAACATTCTGCTTAACCACAAAGGTTGATTTCATCTTTCATGTGGCATATAACATACATGTAGTTAATTGCGCAATGGTACGTTCTGCATGCATGGCCATCTATGGTATACATATAGTTGATTTATGTGTCTGTGGATTTTGTTGACTGGAAACTACTATGTAACAATGGCTGTCTATTCATCTATAATTTTGTTTCACATAAATAACTCTGTCCATCAGTAATTCACTTTGCCTTTTGATGGGTTGAATAAATCAGCTAGGTAACGGTAAAGGGTGCATATTTTAGGGTGTGAGTTGAGTTTGGATAGGAGTGATATTAGGAAACATGTGGCTTGAAATTTCCGCACTCGAAATAAACAGAAGGGGAAAAAAATAAATTTTACTGAGTTTTTCTAGTGTTCTCTTTTACATGCATGTTTTTGATTATTGTTGTGTAGTTAGTTTATTCCTTTAAAACCGCATTTCGAGGACTAATATTTTTTGGATTGATTTGATGCTTTGCTGAATAAAGTTTAATTAAGGATTTAGTAATTATACTCCGAACCTTGGTATTATCTGAGTACGACATGGAGGCATGTTCGAAAATGAAAAAGTTAGACATGCAGATTGATGATAACTAAGAAACCAAGGAAGAAGCACATGTTTCTGTCAATGGCCATTGAGAACTAACACAGTACTGGTATTAATTAAATTTAAATACAAGAAGATGGATTACAAGCTGCACATATCAGCGGTCAAGTCCCACCTTGAAGTAAGTTATTTTGTTGATTTTACTACTACTAGCTAACTCATGAAGGTATCCTTGCATTGCATGCAACCTTTTTACTGAGTGCGTGCAAAGTTTGAGTCAACGTTGAGATGGTTTTGAATTTGATTTCTAATATTGTGTTGATGCTTAATGTAGCGCAGATGGAATCAGTAGATGATAGGTCCATTCTCGAGCTTAATGACAACCTAGAAATCAGGGATGCTCAACAGCGACAAGCATTTTCTGTTGGCTTGCGAGATGTTGATGATAGGAATACAATAGGGAATGTGATATACAAGAGTATAAAGACTGTAGTTTTATCAAAGAAATTCAACTTGCTAATTCCCTTTGGGCCTCTAGCAATCCTCGTCCAGAAAATGACAAATCAAAACGTGAGTTTTATTATTTGTATTTATTTACATTAATTATACACTTGCCATTATTTGTAGTTTTATAGTTTTTAGATAGAGCAGTAGTATTACTGTTGTAAAATCGACGAATATGTGTGTGTGTGTGTGTATATATATATGTCACTGATTTGCAGAGTTGGATCACAGGGTTGGGTCTTTATTCTTGGCTTATTGGGTATAATGCCTTTGGCTGAGCGATTGGGTTATACTACAGAGTAAGCGCTGCGGTAAATTAATTAATCTTTTCAATATTAGGAAGGTTGTAATGTTTAGCTGAGCAGCCTAAGCCTAACATTGCATTTCATTGCTCTCATTGTAGGCAGTTGGCTTTTTACAGTGGACCTACAGGTATGTATGTATGTATGTATGTTTGTTATTTATATATATATATATATATATAGTGTATATATATATATATATATATAGTATATACGATCTATTTTTGAAGGAATTTAATTTCATGATTATCTGGGCTGTGCAACTGCAAGTATTTTTTTTCTTTCCTCTATATAAACGTACAAGAGCAGTACTTAGTCAGCCTTGTTCGTTGGAAAATGTTTCCTTCCCTTAAGTATAAAAATGCATGGCACTCTGAGTCTGTCTGTCTAACCATTGACTGATACAATTTGATCAAAATTAACACGCTAACACCTCCGACTGGCATACCTATACTGTACATGTGGTCTTTGGCATTATTTTTTCTCTTGTTCTTTCTTTATGCATTGCGTGCTGGGATTTTTCTTGCTTACAAACTGTGCCACAGTTATGTTTCTTGACCTGGAATTAATTTACAAATTTGTTTTCCTCTTCTACAAGTCTATGCACATAATAAAATCCATTAACTCATATGTTATATCAATATCTGTGCTTAATGGTTACAGAAACATCTCTCTCTACGTTCTGCTCAACTTGAATTAAATTGATCCTAAATATTAAAAGCAGCAATTTTATTTTTAATTCTGAAATGAAATTTGCAGTTGGGGGTCTTCTAAATGCTACATTCGGAAATGCAACAGAACTTATTATATCGATTTATGCACTACGAACTGGAAAGATTCGCGTTGTTCAGCTCTCATTGCTTGGCTCACTTTTGTCAAACCTGTTGTTCGTTCTGGGATGTGCGTTCTTCTCTGGTGGGATTGTTAGAAAGGAGCAGTTTTTTGACAAGGTTAATATATTTGTGATTTTTTTTTCGCTTGTTTATGTACTTATTATTTGTTCATCCCAAAGCTACCGGCTGCAGGCAACGGCTGTTGTCAATACAGGACTACTGTTGATGGCAGTCATGGGTCTACTTTTCCCAGCATTCCTCCATAGCACAGACACTGAAGTGCATTTAGGGATATCAGAGTTGGCTCTTTCAAGATTTAGTAGTTGTGTCCTGCTTCCGGCCTATGTTGCCTATATAATTTTCCAGTTAAAGAATCTCAAAGATCTGGTGATCCATCAATTTATTATAGCCAGTCATGTTAATTTGCTCTTTTGCTTTTCATTCTTTTGACATATGAATTGGTGGTTTGACAAATGGCATGAAATCAGGAAGGAAGTCAGATTAATGGAGAGAATTCAGATGAGGAAGAAGAAGAAGAAGAAGAAGAAGAGGAAACTCCCGAGATCTCTAAGTGGGAATCAGTGATCTGGCTAGCAATTACAGCGGCTGCGATCTCTATCCTTTCAGAGTATCTGGTTGATGCCATTGAGGTAATGTTAGGCTGTTCACCTTCTTCTTCTTGGGTTGATTTATATTAGATGGACGCCTGAAGAATGAAGATGTGTGTGTTTGGGATCAAGGGTCACTCCAAGAGGTGACTAATTTCCAAATATGCATTTAGGACCTGGAAGCAATCAGAAAAATCGATCAGTATATGTTTCATTGTTACAATATCATGAAGTGGGGTTAAATTCTGATTTGGCATTCGTAAATAAAATCCTACTATTTTAGTATTTGGGAGCTTGAAATGGTTCGCAGGAACCTGATTTTGTATTAGCTAGGTTTGAGGCTTATAGTGAAACCAACCCTAAAGTGAATCCCTAACATGAAATGGAAGAATGTAGCAAACATTGTTAGCATTTTTATTCCATACACTGTCTTTCTTAACTGTGTATATAGTATAACCGATTACAATTAATGCTGTTAAAAGAGAAATAATCTATATATATATTTCCAAGCATATGTAACTAGTTAAAGTCAGTTTTAGTTGAACTTGTATTGTAATTGGTCTCTTCCTAGTGATATGACCTTTCCCTTACTGCTTATTTTTTGGTCAGGGAACATCTCTTGCCTGGGGTGTACCAGTTGCTTTCATTAGTGTTATCTTGCTTCCAATAGGTGGAAATACAGCAGCAGTTACCACTTCAGTCATGTTTGCCATGAAAAACAAACTTGTAGGGGATTTACTGTCTCATTCTGAAACTTAATAATTTATATAGCTTATCATTTGCTATTTAATCAAAATTTTCTGCAGGATGTGTCTTTGGGAGTGGCAATAGGGTCATCAACTCAGATTGCAATGTTTTTGGTAGGTTGTTTTTAATTTAATAGGTTCCTTTTCTTATTGATATATTTATATATTAGTATA
>JBBYHM010000002.1:1524470-1534884 GCA_038381775.1 Adansonia rubrostipa | reverse complement strand
TTACACAGACATTTCTGTTACATGCTATAGTGGAGCCATCATATAATATAATATGAATTCTATATTTTTAATTGAAGAGAGCCTTTTTCTTTATTATTTGTATAATTTCTTGTTACGCGTTAAGTAGTCTTTTTTTTTTTTTTTTTACTTTTACATTACAAAAGATTAGAACATCTGGATTATTATTTTTTTACATTTAATCATATTTTATGTATTATATATTTATATAAATTTTAAAACTTTAGTTTGTTAATATAAATTTTGAGTTTTTAACGCATTTGTATACTTATTGCATATTGAGTTATTTTTTTGATGAGTTTCAATTATTTTTCATATGTAGATTTGATATGTCCATCTATTATATTGTGTTCATATTATTTTTTGTGTCATATTTTAATTATTTTTTTGATGTTGTGTTCATTTCATATAATCATGTTTTTTCAAAATTACCAATCCTAATTTATACTATTCAATTAACTCTTAATTTTGTATAATATGTCGTATAATAATTGAGAGTTATTGTTTGTCTAGATTAAATTTGAATATCTATATCTTACTTTAAAATTTATCCTCAAGCAAAAATGTTTTGCATGATGTATCAGTTTAAACCGTAAGTTTTTAACTTAAGAATTACATAGTCACATTTGCATAAAAAAAGAAGGAAAGAGAAAAAATAGAAAATATCAAGTATTTGTCATGTTTGAGCTATTTTTTCATATTACAATCATATTCAATGTTTTATCAACAATAATAAAATCAAAGTAACGTGAAGATTTAACACTGATCATTCTTAAAGATACTTATATATACATGTGAAATAATTCAATCCGTCAAATTCAATCTGATTAGTCTAATTGACAGGTTTAATAAATCATATGGACCTTATCTTATTACATTTTCTTCTATAAAGAGTAAATGCAAAAAATAGATATCACATTAGACTAATCATTTAAACAAATTTTTACATATAAAAAATAAAATAATTGATTTTATACAATAAAATCAAACTCATAATAAAATTCAATTAAAAATATTTAATTTTTTAATTTCTTTCTTATTTATTATTGAGACAGTTTCATCAAAACATTTTAAACATTTAGCTTTCCCCTTATTAATTGATTAAAACTAACAGGAAGCTAATGGAGTAATTATACTGTAAGCTTTCACTATCACCCAAGTTTAGCTTAGCTTTCTTTTTTTTTTTTCTTCCTTTTTTTGTTTTTTAACAAAAGAAAATTTTTCCCTCTTAATATAATGACAATCCCTTAAAAATTATTTGAAAAAAAAAAAGAAAAAAAAGAGACAAGGTATCACGTTAAGGTGGGCCCAAATATCTTATCAAAAACGATGTTTTTGTCCAACAAATCTAGGGCTACGCTTTTCAGGCCCCACACTAGATTTGCTGTCACATAAGAATCTCTCTATATAACTTCCAACCCCTCCAATCTTCAAGCCCCCCCTTCCCCTCGTTTAATTTCCTTAAAGAAATTATTTCTTTTTCTTTCATTAATTTCATTTTTATTTTACCTCATGTCGTTTCATTTCTGCTCCGTTAATTCTTAGTTCTAAGCCAAAAGATGAAATTTCTACCTACCTAATCTTGCTAGGTTTTTCATTTTTTCATGTTCGCTCTTTCAGTTTTGGCCTTTGATAATTAAACTAGACTATTGTTAGAAATAATAATAATAATCAATAGTAAAAGATTAAATATCTAAACTAAGCTTGTCTTATTACGGATTGAACTTAAAAAAAAAAAAAAGCTGTCTTGTTACTGTGGGAAGCTTCTAGGATTAGTTGGTTGTTGACTTACCAGGAGGAAGAAGAGGAGGAATGAAGGATGGTCGGAAGCACGGCACGTTATCGCCATGCGCAGCGTGCAAGTTGCTTAGGAGGAGATGCGCCCAAGACTGTGTTTTTGCTCCATATTTTCCAGCTGATGAGCCTCAAAAGTTTGCTAGTGTGCATAAGGTGTTTGGTGCTAGCAACGTTAACAAGATGTTACAGGTTCTTTCTTTTTAACCATGCATCTCTCTCTCTCTCTCTCTCTCTCTCTCTCTATTGGCAAATAAATTATTGAAATAATTTGAGATTTTTTTTAAATAAAATATTTAATAAATTTAAGATTTAAATTTTAAGAGTTATAATTTTTTTTATTTTTAAATTATAATTTTTTTTTTTTTTATAAAAACGTCCCCTGCAAAAGAGGAAAAAGATAGAAGGAGTCAAAACAAAAAAGTTATCCAACAATTGGTCAAGGATAAAAACGTACATTGAGAATTTTGTTCTTGAGGTTGATGTTTTCTAGTTTTAGCAGAAGATTGCAGGCATGCATAAGCACCATAATTGGAAAAAAGGGTTTCTCTACTGTTATTAGTAGGCCAAAAAATTGTGAAAAAGAATGGGAAAGCAAAAGCATCTTCATCATCTTTTCAAAAAAGAAGTTAACGAAGCATTAGATATGTGGTTCATGCTTGCTGCAAAAAAGCAAAAAAAAAAAAAAAAGTGCTTGAGAATGAGAAGAACGTCTTTTTATGAAATAACAGGGTAAAAGCTTTAATGATCTTATGTTTCTTCTAGTCATGTCTTGAAAAATCTATATGTTTCATTATTTTCGATATCTTTTGAGTAGTGAATTTTTTTTTTTTTAATTCAACACTGGACAGCTTTTTCCTCCTTTTCTTTGTATTGTTTGATGTTATGTTATCCCATTATTTATTTTTTTAAATACTCATATTCAGTATTTATTTCAAACACATATCATGAATATTAATATAATCCTTCAAATATAAAAAAAAAATTTAGATAATAATTTGAATATACTCGCATTTGACATTCATATAAGTTCAAGTAAAATAAATTGAATGTTCTCTTAAAAGTTTCTAATTATATTTGTTCATCAAAAAATCTTTTCGAGTGGCATATTTTGTCAGCAATGAACTTGTTTATCAAAATTAGCATTATGTACAGCGTTTAGAAGAAATCATAAATACTTTTAACAGAAATTCTTACACATTTTATCATTATAGGTTGTCTTAGGTTTTTGTAACATGATAGAATTGCCTGTTAAGTTTCATGTTATAACTGAGTGTTTTCTTACAAAAGTGTGTAGACTAAAGAAATTGTCACCTAACATTCATATATATATGTATATGTATATATATATATAAACACACACACACACACATCAATATCTACATATTGTCTGATGAATTTAAAACTTAAAGATATCAAAAGTGGCAAGACTATTATGTTGGGCTAACGTTGCCCTAATTTGTTATGCTTTTGCTTTTTGAACCATCTTTACTAATGGAGACCTAACTCATCTTGGGTTGCCAAATAGTAGTTAGCTAGAGTTTCTTTAGGTTGCCATTTCAGAGAGGAAACTAACACTTGAGACAAGCCAATCATTTTAATTATAATAGATAATTTGGCTAACTAACTTTCTAAGCACTTTTTAAGATATTATATGTAGTTATATCTTCACTTAATAAATTGAAAATTACGTATAAAATTATCAACTACTATATTTTGTACAATGTTATTATTAAAATAAATAATATGTTAACTAATTTTAAATAAGCCCTTAAGATAATTGTTAAGAAAATCCATAATAAAATACAAATATAAAAGTAAAAAAAAATTCCTGCCTCTTTTTCAACTTTCTTGTCCGTTATAAGGAATAAGGGTGGTTAATTACAGTTGATCAACTTTGGACGGTTGACTGTGATTCTTATATTCTTCTAATCAATAGTAGAAATTAATGCTTTTTCAAAGGGTTCCTTAGAAAATGAAAAAAAGGAATAATTACTTACACATATATAATTATGACTTTGCCTTTAGCTTTTTAGGAAGCCAATTTACATGTAAACAGGTTCAAAGATTAAAATGACCATTATTGCTTAGCTTCAATTTTCTTACCACTTAGAAGCTTTTAAATTTATAAACCAACCAAAGATTTTTGTCATGAAATTATATACATAATATATATTCATATTCATATTATTATTATTATTATGATGATGATGATGATGATGATGATGGTAGCATAGAAACTCTGTGGATGTATCATTAATGCTTTATGCTTTAAGAACATTGGTTTACATTGATAGTGATAGGTATCAAATTAGGTCGTAAAAAGATGTGATATATTGATGCAAGCAAACAACTTTTGAATTTATTATCCTTTTAGATCAATATTTAGGTGATCATTTTATTGCTCAATATAGTGTTCGAAGTTGACATTAGTAATTAGTGACCATATATATCTTTTTATACAAATATTATACATGCTTGTATATCTTTCAATATCCCAAAAATTAACTGAAAAAAAAAACTAGAATTTTGTTTTTTTTTTTCTATATATGTCAAATTGTCAAGAATTAAATCTGATTACTAGAATTAAAAATCTATTACTTTATCATCAGATCATACAACTATTGATATTTTTTTTTGTTTTCTAACACAAATCTATATATATATATACATATATATAAACCCTGTTTTTTTATACACACAAATCCAGTGTTAGATGAATTATATATGAATCTTCTATACTTTATTTAGAAGATAATATAATCCTGTAAATTTTTTATATTTTGCTACATGTCCTCTATATATACACGTTAAAACTTGGAAGGAAGAAGAATAAAAATTACTTAAAAAACAAAGAAAGGTTATAAAAGGCAAGATGTGCTTTATAATTATGAAGCATATATTTTAAGGTAACACTAGCATTGGGCACAATGTTAGGTGTAGTATTCCCGGCTCAAAGAATATTTTATGAATTCCTACCCTCTCCCAATAAAAATAATTTATATATTTTATTAGGATATAGAAAAGGAAGAAAAATTTTATGAAATTAATCAACTTTCAAGAAGTGGATTTATATATATATATATATATATATATATATTGAAAATGAAGTAGAAATGAAAGTGGAAAGATGATAGCAAGATAAACATTATCATATGAGAATTTAATTTTTAAATAAAGTAGTAATCTAGAGTCCTAGGAACAATACTCTATGCCCCATCTCTATCGGTCAACAAGACTAACTTAACATCCATCTACAAAATGAAGCATGAAATGATAATATGATGATTTAGATTTAAACACCGATTTTTGTATCCTAATTTTCAAATAAGCAAACTTGGACCACCGAAAAGAAGGCAAACGTGCCAGCCAACAGTGTTATCTCTATAAAGTTTCATGCCTATTTTATTTATTACTAATTCTTTTGAAAATCATACAATTAATCCCTCTTTCCATGAAAAGAAAATGACCCAAAGTGGGAAATCCACTCAAGATCCAATAAGACAAAGAAAAAGAAGCTGAAATGATAATTGAAAGTGATGGATTTTGGAAACAAATTAATTCTGCAGGAATTGCCAGAGCACCAACGAAGTGATGCAGTGAGTTCAATGGTGTATGAAGCAAACGCCAGGGTTCGTGACCCTGTGTACGGATGTGTGGGAGCCATTTCATCGTTGCAGCAGCAGATCGATTCTCTGCAAACCCAGTTGGCACTCGCTCGAGCTGAGGTTGTTCAGATGAGGATGCGCCAATTAGCTTCAACATCATCGGATCCAGGCAGTACCAGCTCGCCTGAGAACTGGCCACCAGCAGCTGCTGCTACCTCTCCCAAGTTCATGCAATCACATCAATCCAAGTCCTTTTTTTGCATGGACATGGTTGATCAGGGTAATATGGCCGAGTCCTCTTTATGGTCATACTAGCTTGGGTTATGCTTGCTTGTTACATATGCTTCCATGGCTGCCTTTTACTTATTGCTTTTTTCTCACATCTATATTATATATATACCCACAGTTCTACCTGACCCAGATGGACTTGATTAATACAATGATAGTCATGATGATAACCTTTAAAATGTTGCGAATATATTATAATTAGGACTAAATTATATTATCACTAGCTAGCTAGTGTATTGCCTCATTGTACAAGTTAATTAATATAACTATGTTTCTCTCATATCTTTTTATCTCATGTACATATGCTAGTTTCCTTGTTGGTAATTAGCCCATTAAATATGTGATAATGAATAGTATTTTTATAAATAGAAGTTTAATTTACATGTGTCATTTGTTAAGTTTAAATTATATTTACTACTTATTTTTTTCTAAGCCAACAGTTTTATTAACTAACAAAACAGAGTGAAGATCTAGCACTTGGGCTAGCAGTAGAGAATCAGGGAATGAAAATCAGCTTGAAAACACCTAAAACATCAGGTCACAAACACCTAAAAGATCAAAACCTCCAACCTCAAGGATCAATAATATGTCAATGAACCCAAAACAGAACCTGCACAGCCCCAGCAAAAGAAACAACTGCCCTATTAGTTAGTTATACATCTATTCTATGTTTTTTTTTTCTTTGTGCGTAAAATACGCAATTTTATGGTTGGAATTTGAAATCTCTGATTAAGAAAATCCTACTTTATTCTCATTATAATTTCTTGAGTTTAACCTAAGTCGGATGAATTATAGCTTATCATGTAAGTACAATCCATCACCTTGTCCGGCATCCCATGGGAAATATGTTATAAAGTAGATTTGTTCATATGTTAGACATCTCGCCCCTCTGTATTACTGTAAATTTTTGTATTGTTAAATTATGGAACCTAAAAACAATCACGTGAAATACAATCTACAGAATAATATGATATAGATGTATCAGTGTTCGAAGCCATGATCAAAAGTTGGATTGTCTTGAGATTGCCCATTGATATATTCAAGAATTCAGCTACAATAACGAGGCTATTCCTCTCAAATCTCATATGGTGGTTATGAATGGGACAAGCCACACTCTAGCTATTTATGCTAAGGTTTTACGAATGGGAACCTAACCCATTATAATTACAATTAGTTTGAAACCTTCCGTGGAGGAGCTCACTTTAGTTATTGGGCCCTACAATTTTCATACTACACTCAATATCGATTATATAGTGATTTGGGCTTTACCAATATCTTTAATTCGATCCGTTTTTCCAAAGATGGGAAAAGCCCACATCAAGAATATTTTCCAGCATTCTCCTAATTGTGCAATCTAATTGGTTTTGATATTTAAAAAAAATAATTTTAAAAAATGACTCTTAGATTGGATGTAACTCTAGTGGCATGTGATAAAACTTCTTGAAACAGAACGCGGGACAATGCAAATAATAACACTGATCTGTAGCAATCATCATGTTATTGATCAACACAAGATCTTCCACAATCACAAGTGTTGACACTACGTCAACATGGATTCTAAAATGCGGTAAAGTGTAGTGTGGGTTGGCACAAGTGATTTGTCCTCTGTATTGTTTCGTAGAAACCCTTTGTGGGAATAATTTCCTCGATGCTTCAAAGAAGCAAAGACCACATTAGCTTTCCTTGTGGCCTTATCCAGACCCTTTATAGAATATAAATCCTTTTACACTTACGAATAAGCCTTTAAATCAACATCGTATGCTAAGTATCCAAAAATAAAACATGCATAAATTCATTTAATTAAAATAACTGAGTCATTATAACAACCGGAAAATAGCTAGGCAAATACATCACATACATCTACTAACCCAATGCATCAAAAGATGACAAGATATCCATATTTCTTGTTTATTAAAATCAATGGCCCTATGTACTTTAGTTAGTGGATCAGCCAACATATTTATCTATATAAACATGGCTTATCTCAAGATCCCCATAATCTACCAAAGCTCTTAATGTGGGCTTTTACCCTTAACATGAGCCTAGCCTCAAAACAAGCGGCAATTTCATCTTCCAAAACAAGAAGTAGCCACTAGAGATTGCTTAGAACTCTCGGAAGATATTGTGGCCCCAGCAAGCATAAAAATAAAATCAGAAGTGGATTATCTATCATCTGTGCATTCAGCTTGTTATACACATGACATGTTTCAGCTCCGACTCAGCCAACAACCAGGCCCAGGAGGCTTTAGAGGCGAACACCGCCAGTTAATCGAAGGAAACAAAAACGCCAGCATAAAATGTTTGTTTTTGAGGGATTTGAGAAACCAGAAGTTTGCTTTTGAGAGAATATTCCAAAAACATGTTTAAAATGCTCTCTCATTTTTTGCGTCGAAACAGATGGTTTTAACTCGAGAAAGCAAATTTTTTGACCCTTTCGGATCTTTACAAACTTCACCAAATTTCTTCATTTTCCCTTTTTCTTAAATCAAAAACCATGATTTGAATCTTTAAGGCTGATCTACAAAGCCTAGATATCATTTTGAAGCAAAATTATTTGCAAAATGGTAAATCTAAGCAACAAAGATCGGTGTACCATCCAAATCCATTTTTATGTAAAAAACACAGTAATAATGGTGGTTGTCGGTACAGCAATAACACCTGAAAGATCTGAAACAACTATAAGAAAATGCCAAGGATTAAATCATATCCATTCGAGGGTATGAAAACTTTGACATCCAAACTGGATTTTAATTGTGAGTGTTGAATCATATAAACAACATTATTTTTTTATTTCTAAATTGTTCGATGTCTTTCAGTAAGAAAACCTCAAAATAAAAATAATATGTGAGAGTTGGAGTTCAATTCTGACTCCTAATATTAATTATTACTCAAGCAATGTAAATAAATGAAGAGTAAGGAGTGGAGAGTCGAGGGAAAAACCTGAGATATCTTACCCCATATAATGTAATTACTAAAATATCCTTAAAAGAAATTTTTTTACGGGTATACCATATCTCACTGGAGCAATCCATCGACATGTATCTGATCTCTTTCTCCACAAAGGCTTCCACAGACTATATTTTCCTCAACTAATCAAATTAAACAAAGAAAGGGAAAGGGTTATTTCCAACACTTCGGACACGCAAGCCCCT
Organism: Adansonia rubrostipa; assembly: GCA_038381775.1. Lineage (NCBI taxonomy): Eukaryota > Viridiplantae > Streptophyta > Magnoliopsida > Malvales > Malvaceae > Adansonia > Adansonia rubrostipa. Next base: position 1,526,024 of record JBBYHM010000002.1, on the reverse strand, counting down.
TTCAACTTTGGCCTAGATTGCCTTAGAGAGAACAACAATAATTCCCTCCCCCCCTCCCCCCGCCCCTTATCTGTCGCATAACAGACCTATATATCGTGGCTATCAAACATTTTGAGTAGTTGAATTTTGGTTGCAAAAATGTTTTTCTTTTTTTTTTTTTGGGTGCCGATTTTCTTACTGCAAAATTGTTATACTAAACAAAGTTGTCAGTATCTTATCGATGAATTCTCCTATATTATTATTTGGAGAGATGATGGGCAATTCTCTTTCGAGTCCTATTAAGGGAAATGAGGTTGAGGAGAACTAAGAAAAAAAGTTCAGAATGAGGGATGGTTTTGACGATGGATACAGATTCAGATTCAATGATGTATGGACAATGGTAAGGGGCCTGTTTCTTACATGCAGAACAATGGGAAAACCTCTTACAAGGATATGTTAGCTTTTACTAAGGGAAATGAGTTTTTGAGGAGAACTAAGAAAACAAGTTCAAAAGAATCGGGGATGTTTTTGACCATGGATACAGATTTGGATTCAGTGATGTATAAAGAATGGTGAGGGGCTTGTTTCTGACATGCAGAACAATGGGAAAACCTCTTACAAGGATATGTTAGCTGATAATAGATCATCTCAAGAGACTGAATGGGATGAGTGGTCTGGTGGGGATTTGAATGATGATGTACGTTTTGATGGTATAGTCTCAAATGATGAGGAACTCATTGACAGTCATGATCCGAGTGTAAGGTTTTCTGGAGTAGAAAATGAAATGATAAGTAAGCCATGGAGGAAGTCCATCATTGTCAAGCTGTTAGGTAAGTCATTAGGCCTTCAAGCTCTGTTTCCAACGATAAGACACATTTGGAAAATTGAAAGAAGGTTTAAAATTGTGGATCTGGTCTGGATTTTTTCAAGCGTGAGAGACTATTGGCATGTTTTGGTGGGAGGACCATGGCCCATTGACAATAGAGGGACATTATCTTACTGTCAGGCAGTGGGCGCCTAATTTTAATCCTCATATAATATCACAAATGTCATAGCTTGGATTAAAAACCCAAGTCTGCCTATGTGATAGTACAATTCTCTAGCTCCCTCAAGAATAGGATAACATTAAGGTAAAGTGACACGGCCCAAGACCCATGACAGATAACCTTCATGGGCCCATTCGACCAAGGTCATGATCCAGTCTAACTCAACCAGTGAGATCCATTTGTCATGCATGTGGACATATATATGACGGGCTAAGCTTCGGAACTTAAGCTCACTACTTATTGTTTACAATGCAGTTCTCTTGCCTCTGCCTCCTTTGAACCCTTAGTGACTTTAAGCATGCTCTGAAGCAGAGGTGGTAATTGGGCGGGTTCGGACGGATTCGGGACGGATCATTTTGGGTTTGAATTTTTTTAAATTCGGACTTATTCAGGTTCGGGCCCATTCGGATTCGGGTCCATTCGGGTTCGGGCCAATCTAGGTTCGGGTTCGAGTTTAGGTCGGGTTCGGGTTTAAGTATAGTTTACATCACTTTTTTTATTTTATGTTAAATGTAATCACTTTTACGTA
>JBBYHM010000002.1:1505892-1520348 GCA_038381775.1 Adansonia rubrostipa | reverse complement strand
TATACAACATACATGATCTATATGTATATATATGGAGGGATTTATTTATATCAATGTAAAATTAAATTAATTTATATGATTACATAACTTTTATATGATTAATATTTCAACAAATTAACCAATGGATTTTTAAATATATATTTAATAATTGAACCTTTTTACATCGAGCAAATAGTTAAGCATTTTAATCTACTCAAAACTCAGCATGTATGATCTACATAAATAGAATATTAAATACGATCATCAATTAAATAAATATAAATCACATAAAAAATTATAAAAGCTTGTAAAACTAATTTAATTTATATTGGTACAAGTGGCTCCCTTATATATATATATATATAAAGATTTATTAAGATTCCTCAGACAAGGTGTTCTTTGAGTTGCTTTTGAAATGACATGTTTTTGGATGGAACATGTCATATTGATCATTCATGAGTACAATTTTGAGAGAGAAAATATTCTGATTGAGTTCGATATGCTTGAATTAGAGCTCATTAATCACTGTAAATTCTTTTACATCTCTCTTTTCCCTAGTTTTGTCCAAAAATTCCTACTCAAATTTGTGTAGTTTCATCAATTTTCCTTTCTTCGTTTTTACTTCCTTTTTCACCAAAAGAAGGAATATGAAATTTTCTTCTCCTCTTGCTGCCTCCTTTTTTGTTCCATCCTATCCAATTCAGGCAGCATAAGTTCCGGGTACTAAAATAAAGCAACAATAGTTACTCCTGTATCCTATATATCACTCAGAATTAGATAGAGTGTTAAATATTATCTAATATAAATATATTTAATTATTAACAAAAATTTTTATATATTTAAAAAATATATACTTTCATACTTATTTTGGATATAGATCATATACATAAATAATTTATAAAAAAAAATTGAATAATATAACAGGAAGAGTTGTTCTGCCCACATTAGCTATGTACATGACTTATTGTATATTTTATTATTGGCAGATGTAACTTTCGCCCTGGATGCTGGACATAATAAGTCCCCGAAATTTGGCCCCAATGGTAATGATCATATCATTATCCTAAAACCAGGTTAGCATGTCAAAAAGAGCACAAAAGCTGGAGAATTTTGGCAGGATTAATGCTGATACCTTCTTTTGTAGAAACCTCAAAGTGTCTTAATTTATACCCTTATAGTTGTTACTAGTCAGTAATATTATTCGATCTTTTTATTTTTTATGGATTCGTATTTATTATATATTCGGATACAATATGATAATATAATTTTTCAAATAAATAAAAAAATTTTAAATTAAATATATTTATGCTAAATATATATTTATATCTTATACTCACCTAAATTCAAGTAACAAAGATAGTTAGATTTCAAAGGATTATTTATGTTTTGGTTTTTGTTCTTTTTGGAACTTTATGCTGAAGCTTTCTTATCAATATTAAAGGGTATCCGGTTCAACATGATTTACCCAAAAAAAAAAAGGTATAATTTTTATTATCTTAAAAAATATTCCTAGCTTTTCTTACCTTATTTTTCCATTAACCCTTGCATAAATGCAAAATTATAATTGAGGGCAAGCTTGGATTTTACATTTTCTTAGCAAACCTGAGTAATGGAGAAATTATATAATTTCAAATTATTATAAATTTTCTTAGCAATGATTCCTAGCTTCTTTTTTTACCTTGGATTCTACATATAGGTTTAACAAAGTAAAAACGTCTCGTATATATTCTCCGACGTCAATTTCAAACTACTAAATGCATCTTCATTTATCTGATTTATTTAATATTCTTTCTTGGTAATAATTTTCTTCTTCTTTTTTTTTTTTTTTACATAACTCCATTAACATTGTATTAAATAATTTTTTAAATAATAAAAAATCAAGATGTTGCTAAGGATCGAACTAAGATTGAATTCAATAAAGAAAAAAAATTACATTCATGTGTCCAATCAAATCCGGGTTGATAAAAAATATTTTCTTTTTATCTATTTTAAATATAGTAGTATTCGAGATGAATATCGTCCTCAGTTTAATAGTATCGGAGGCTAATATCATCATAAAGCTTTTCAAATATACAGTTTTAGAGTTAAGGATAATTTTTTATCTTTAAAACTTTTAAAAACAATCTTTTATCTTTTATAAATAATTATTGATTATCTTTATTTTTTAAAAATTTTATAGAATTAGGGTACTGATTTAGAAAATGGGTCCGAGAAAGGGAGAATTTGGATTAGAGGCAATGGTAGATATTGAGGCATATATTATATAGTAGTACGTATCAGGTGCCTCTCATCTCATAAAACCTTCCCCTATCCCATCAACCAACTTAGCAGCCGAAATTCAGATTCACATTTTTCCCCAACTTGCATGCTGTCTTCTCCCTCGACCGACTAATTTGTAGGTAAGGTTTTACTGACAAATGTTTTAAGAATATTTGTAAAAAGTAATTATATATAATAATATTTTGACATAATAAATTAAAAATAATAATAGAAGTTATCAATTATTGTATTTAATATAATTTTATTTTTAAAAATATTAATTAATTTTAATATTTAAAAACACTTGTTAACAAAAATCATCCCATAATCATGTTTTCTTGGAAATGATTGCTTGGATCTATCCTCCCTTAATCATGCTTCGTTGGACTCTCGTGTATACCAATTATTCTTAGAACTTTGCCTATTTCTTTTTGGTTTTAACTTAGAAGAATTATTTTCCAATTCATTCATCCAGTTAAAAGTGTTATGATATGTATAATAAAGAATATGATATATATTCGGAAAGTTTTAATTTGCAGAATTATTTTTCAATGCATTAACGCCAGTTAAAGGTTCAATGAGTAAGAAAGAATATGAATGTGATATATTACAGAAGTTCGGGATTCTTATTTCGAGTGATCGAATTTAATTTTTACAAGCAAGGTGATTATGTAAATCAATTAAATTAAATTTTAAGTTTAGATATATTATTTTTTTTGGAATTTATCAAAACAATAATGCATTAAGTAAATAATTAAAATAAAAAACAGCAAATCCTTATAACATATCCTTCTCCTTTGCTCAATACATTGAGGATAGTAAACCCTTACTCATAAAGGAACAATCGTAACAAAAAAATTCAATTTCAGAACTTCAAATTATACTCAACCCACCGAAAGAATTTTGACCTTTTCGGCTACATGTCCTTTTAGCTTGCATTTTTTACAACTGTAACAGCACTCTGGGTTGCAAACACTAGCAACTATTGCTATATGGATTGCGAACACTAGCAATTATAGTTACACTGTATTCATTGATGTTAAATCTTAGCTAGCTGTAGAGAAAGGTGGTATGCAGGATATCTAAAATGAAACCCAAAAAGCTTAGCTCGGTTGTAAAATTGTTCATGAGTTGGATTGTGATCTTTTTTTTTTTTTTTTGGCCTAGGTTAAGGTCAGGTTAAGTTTGGATTGCCTTAAATGCTTGTTTCATTGTTTATAATATTATTAAAATATTTTTGTGTTAATTTTTTTATATTTTATAATTAAATTTAAATAATAATATTTTTTACTATTAAATAAAAATCCAAGTGGCCAGAATTTGTGCAAACCTTGTCTAAGCTTGGCTTGTACAAGCTGGGCCCAGCTTGCATCCGACCCTTAAACAAGTCTACTCAATTGGTTCATATAATTATATTTAAGATATAAAATTCAACATGTCAAAATTTAAATTTCAATATTTATAATTTATTGTCTTTTATCTTCAAATTACAACTTTCTTCATTAACAATAATGAGTGAAATGGAATTTTGAAGAATGGGAAATGACATGATAATTTCCTGTGTATAATCTTTCTTGAATTCCAAGGGGTATTTGGTCCAGCACACTCATGTTGGCGCATGTTCCAAAGAGTGAATCTTAGCTGATTTTCTCAGCATAAGATCACTACAGCACCTTTTCCCCCCCTTTATTTTAATTTTTTTTACTGCTTTAGAAAGGTATTCTATGTTCCATTCTATGGTACACTTCTTTTGTTTCCCTTAGCAAGCCTAGATCAAGATTCTTGTTCAAAGATTTATTATGCTTTTCAACTACATCTTCGTTTCTCTTTGTTGCAATAGGATAGAAAACGACAAAGCACGTTTGTTTCCTCTTTTTTTATACAAAGACGAAGCTATAGTTTAAGATAGAGAAAGAATTATAAATACTAAAATTCGAATATTAAATCTATTAAATATTACCTTTCAAGTGTGATAGTATGAATTAACTTAGTTAAGCTTCAAGTTTAACAAAAGACATTTGTTGTAATGATTTCTTGACTATTAGATCACTTTATGACACGATTTCACTTTTTCATTAAACTTAAAGAAAATATGTTATTTTGCATAATTTAAAATTATGATCTTAGAGCTGCGCCATGTTAACCAAGATATCAAAATGGTTACTAATTAGTTCAGACAAAATTAGATGTTTATAACATTTTAATCCTAACAAAATTGCTTAATTTAGAAAGTTAATGATGATTATTAACAATCTAAACTCAAACAAATTCAAATATTATAGTTACTAATTAGCTTTTATACACAAGTACTCACATTTTTTTAGAGCTAAATACAACTTTTAGGATCTTAATATAATTGTAAAATATTTAACTTCAGGATCTAACGTTTCATTTTTAATTAATTTAGGATAGATTACAGCTTTTCAGCTTAGACTTTCCCACATGCATCAATATATATAAATATATATATATATATATATATATATCAAATCGTTTCTCTAAATTCATAAGAATTTTACATCTTTTTATCGAAAGTATACATAAAGCAAACAAAGTTAACAATGAACAAGGGCCAAGAGCCAAGGGGGCACACAAAAAGAATCTCCCCCTTGCTTTTGAGTGGCTGAACACAAAAATGCAGGAAACCAGATGCCAGTTAGAGTCTTCATATATATATATATATATATAAACATGAATATATGCAAGTTCACAACCAGACAAACAAACATTTGTAAGAATCTATCAAGATATTGTGAGATGATGTCCAAAGACTTAAATAGTGAGTTTGAAACAAAGAAAAATCTCATTTTTAATTTATACATTTTTCCCCCTTGTCCCGTGAGATCGCTTCATATATAGCCAATCAAGTATCTTAAAAGATATTAACTGAATTTGAAAGTCGTTCAGGATATGTTTGAATACAGCCCTAATTTATGGATGGCAGAAATTAAAAATATCAAATTAATTCAAATGATGAGCTCTCATAAAGTTAGCATTCCATCCTCAGACCTACAATTTTCCATCCGGTAGAGCGCTGAGCTATTTGTTAAAAAATAAATAAACAAAAAAGAATGGACGTTGTTTATCAAATATTTTCTAGTGCAAGAAATCTAATAACTTCTGCAAATAATGTAGAAAGAAGTATTCCAAGAGGATTTCTAAAATTTCCTTGGTATTAAATTGAGTAATTTTTGGACTAAATATTTATGAAATATATAAGCAACTTGCATCACAGCATCCGATTCACACCAGAACAGCCATACATTGAGCATCAAAAAGCTTAATTTCGACAAGACATCGGTTTTCTCGCTTCAATTATATCAATATCTATAAATTATTAGTTTCAGATGTCACTCGAGCATTCCAGATTAATTCAAATGATAAGAACGGGATGAAATTTGAATACAAAATTACAAATCATAGAATCAATGTAAACCTTGTAATTTTGGACAGGACATGACATAAACGTGACAAAAAAATTACTAAAATTTAACATGACACGAATAAAAAATAACATAAACACAAGTAAAAAGATCAAAACCTATATAACATTAATTATTAATATGTGTATAATATTTCAAAAATGATTATGATTCAAATATATATATATATATATAGACACACACACACACACAAACATGACACATGGATTGTCAAATTCCAACGAAACAACCTTGTTTTATACTTCAAAAGAAATTTCATTATTATATGCATAAACCCCCCCCCCCCCAAAAAAAAAAAAAAAAAATCACTTTGTAACATTATGCCGAACATAAGAGAAAATGAAGAGAGATGCAGAAGTCCGTGAATTTAGTTGTTTCTCGAAAAGTTGTAGACTTGGTTATAACAGAGCAAATTTATATCATTACACATTTCTCTGTTAGGAGCAAAGAGGGAGAGAGGTGAATCTGGCTTGCATTTAAGAAAAACTACCTCATTATATATGCAAGTTGATGTCAAAATTCTTGCAATGGCTAAAACCATACTCTTTAAACAGCAGATTACGGGATTGCAAAAGCAGAGCAACAGTATTCCCGCATGAATGGGGTTACAATTAGGCCAAAATCACCCTACTCTCTTTTGCTGAAACAAATGCTGTTGCATCTTATATTACACGTTGGCAAATCTTCAGCTCTGCAGATTATTCATCAACTTGGAAGCAAACGAGAACAAGTTTGGCATGTGACCTGCTGAACAACGTACTTCAATTCCGTAGACCAAATGTAAATTACGAATGCCTCATTTTTAAGTCATTTTGAAATATGATATATTCACAAAGTCATTTTAAATTAAAAGATAATGCAGCTCTTGCTTCAAGCCAATTATAACCATATAAAAATGGCGACTTTAATAAATAAGAAATATCTAGAATTCTAGATTGAGGTTTTTATCGTGAACCTTTACCATCAATGCATAAGCATAAATGCAAATATACATGCCTACATATAATAGACAGTATATTCGAATAGAAAAATCTATAGAACATTTCTTCTCTAAACCAATCACCAATGCACATGCATGTACACGCACAAAAGAAAGGATGAATCTGTTTTAAAACTCTACTAAACAATAAGCTTTCACCAGAAACTAGCTTCCCACTAGTGCTCTAATAAGCCTCTATTTAAGCTACACTGAATTTTCCAGAGAATTGTTGAGCTCAGATTGAGCTCAACTCAAGCTTTGAATTTCTTCCTCGAACTTAAATCAATCAATGTTTAGAGTTTAGACAGTGTGAGCTTGTCCAATTAGATGCAGAATTACATTCTTTCCCATTAAGTTTCTGCCAATTAACAGTAAACACCAAAAGAAATCAACTTAAATTCTCCATAAAACTGAACAAATCAATTCATGTATCAGAATTAACAAGACACAAACAGATAAAAACTGCAACATAAATATACAAAATCAAGATAACAGATAGCCAAAAAAATGAAAACTTGAATGCATCCTTTAATTACTGAACATTAAAGAAAATATTGGACTAACCCTATTTTATGAACAGAAGAAAAAAATCTGGACTAGTGTAACTAAGTTTATATGGATGATTGGATTTATCCCCAGAAAAACTCAGCCCATTCACAAACATAAACAGAACAAGCTCACTGATGTCTTACTTCAGCTTGTTTATTAAATGAGTTTTAGAATCCTCTTTGAATTCATTCATATAGCTCAATAAGAGTATAAAAAAAGCTCAAACCAAACTCATTCACTAGCTATTCACCAAATATGCTGGCTTATTACCACCCGCTTCTCAATTCTATAACCATATAACAAGTCAAATTTCTACTAAATGACAATATCGGATCTAGATAAATAGTTTAACATGCAATTTTGCTTGCTTATAAGATGAGCATCTATTAGGTATCACCTTGACAACGGACAGAACTCATATTGCTAGAAACAGCCAAAAAACTCACAAGTGGTTCCTGCATGGGATTTCGTTCTATAGATTAGGGGAAAAAAGCAAGGCCTTCAGATTTTAATAGAGGCAGTCCTTTGCAGTTATTTCCTAATTCAAATTACCAAGCAAAAGTGCCTGCTTTCCAGAATCACAAAGCAACCGAATTCCTTTATCCTTGTCCGGGACAACCTTTAATAGTCTTGTTGCAAAAGAGACATTGAAGGTTAGGTAAAGTGAGAATCCTTAGCCAACTATTTATCGAAGCATGCAGTCTTTCATTTCAGCAAAGATGCAAAAGGTTATCTATCACACGTGTGTACATGTAAAGACAATAGGTTCCTATGATTCATGAACTGATATCAAGTCTTATATTCAATCAGTCAATAAACTGAACCTTGTAATTTACAGGTGGATAGCATATGGCCAATGTTATGAATGATGTCTAGAAGAAGACATACCAGTAATGGTAAATCATCTCAAGAAGAGATGATATAAGATCTAGTGCATGTTGCGATTTAGCAATCCTTGAAATGATAGAAACAGATCTTTGTTATCTGTCCCAAAAATCTCTTCTGCCTTCCTCAGAGTTTCCTAAAAAAATAAATAAATAAATTTAATTAGTTCAACAAGCACAAAAACTATGAATATAGACTGCCGGAGGTCTCTGATGAAGTCAACAAGACATTACCTCTCTGGTTTGCTTCTGAGCATTTAGCTCCTTGATGTTAGCTAAAAACGCACTGAACTGTTCATAGGAAAGGCGACTCCTAGATTACAAATATTTCGTATAAGTTTGTGAAGTGCCAGGAACTTTTAAGGTGTCATAATTGAATATATAAACAAATGCAGAGAGAGAATGAGAGAGAAAGAACTCAAACAAATGAAATTTACCTGGCTTGACGAAAGAATTCCTTTCCATCAATTCGAGGAGTCCTCACTAAACATATTTTAAAATATAGGAAAAACGAGATCAGATGAAAACAAGATAGAGCTAACTAATCATATTAAAAAAAAAATGAGTTGGTCTATCAGAATAACAGCAATTGTTGAAAACCTGGCAGTGAACGCACACGAGGAGGAGAGCTAGTGGCAGATGACTGCTGGCTTGATGGGTACCATGAGGAGAGCATAGACCGCCCGTCATAATAAGACTTAGTCGGAGAAGTTGCACCAGAGGTTCTCTGGGGAGACCCAGCAGCAGAATAACCCTTAGGGGACCCACTTGTGGATATAATTTTTGGAGTTCCAGTAGGAGTAAGCCGCGGTGTGATATATGGAGTTATAGAAAATCTTTGTCCAGCATGTCTTGAAGCTGTTGGAAAAATATCAGTTCCAAATCCATATCAAGATAAAGCTTTCAAATAAAGTTCATTTTTTCCCAAAAAAACAATCAGGTATGATTATAGATTCTTTTGCAACTTACGGCAGAGTTAGTAAGCAGAATCATTTGACTAATTTGTTAATATATTTCATAACAAGTGAAAGAATGCACTCAAGTAGTAGAACATAGAACTTCATCTGCATGGATTCAAGAAATTTTTTTGAAAAAAAATGTATTAAAACATAGATTTATGTACTCTCCCACAATCGTGTCATAGTTCCCTTTATGCTTCCTTGAGGAGCACACGAATCACAGGACTTAATTTATTTATTTTTATAGTTTCCTAGTAGCAAAGTTGCATGCGAAGATTACACCAACTGTAAAAGTAAAGTAATTAACATAGTTCCCATTTCCCAATAGAAATATTCTCATTACCAATAAAATGCATGCGGTGATAAAACTGCATGTCCCATTACAATCCTGACAAATCTTGACAAAAGTGCGGATGGTGGAAGAAAAAGACCAAAAAAACAGAGAAAGATGTTCTTTTTTAGGCCCAAAACAGAGAAGTACGGATGTGCTAAGAGAATGGTCCCAACAAGTGGTTCCAAGACCACGAACCAGCCTTCTAAGGGTCAGTACATAACACTTTAGAATGCGGAGGATAGACCCCATCAACCCTAGCTAGTCTAGGGTTAACTCTAGACTCTAATTCTTTGGAAAAATGTATTATGCCACTATATACTGATAAAACATTTTGTTTACTCTTGTACGGGATGGGAGCTCTATAGACTAAAGTGTAATGCCTTTCATTTTTTGTCTAGATAAATGAAGATAAACTAATAAACTGCATCAAAATCCAAATATTGGCAACTGAATTTCATTTTTACACAAACTAAAAAAAAAAAGGGAATAATTTCTTTCAAAGCATCCATAATGCATCAAGTTGATCAATATAAAATTTACAGTTAAGATTTCTAGTAAATGAATGAGAGGAAACAGATAGGCAAAGTCCTCGGATCAGTTTCCTGATTTGATCTTCAGATAGGTCAAGAGTTAACCATCCAAAAAGTATGACTGGATCCAAACAATGTTACTTTAAAAGATCAAGGCAATGAACATAATTGCAGGTCCGAGCTGGAGTCAACCGAAATACATTTATTCAGGTTGACCACAGAGTAGCTCTAACCATTACTCTTGGATGGGATGGGAATTTCTTGCTTTCTTATGTTTTAGATAATTTTTCAGACCTTTGAAAATGAAAATGGTCTACAAATTCTTTTTACCATTCTTGGAAAGAAAGAATAAAAATTGAGAAGAAAAAGATATCGATATTTTACTTATAATATCTGTATCTGTATAATCTATATAATAAAATTGGCTAAGACAAATTATCATTCGGACAGAAATATCCACAAATTTGTCAAATAACTTAAACAAGAACATATTTTCTGTCAAATTATCTATAAGATAAATGTTGCAGAAAAGACTTGCCATTGGGAGTGCCACAAGGCACTCCAACTCTTTTACCTTTTCCATTTTTCCCCTTTGGCCTAAACTCATAAGGCCATTTTCCTTTTTTCAAAGTAAAAAATGTAGAAAATGCTTGCCATTGGGATTGCCACATGGCTCTCCAACTTTTCTACATTTTTCCCTTTTTTTCCTTTTAGGCCGTTTTATTTTTGGAAAAATTCCATTTGAAAATTTGGATCCCTACCCAAAGTATAAAGGGGCTTCCAAAAATTATTTTCATGATGTGGATTAGCTATAAATAATTATAAGATATAAAATAAAATAAATTGACAATAATGAAAAAATGTGAGAGATATAGTTATATCTTAAATCAATTATATATATGTGTGTGTGTGTATATATATATATATATATATATATATATATATATTTTGAGAACGTTCAAATCCAAATTTGTGAATGAAACTATACAAACACTTACTATTAAAAAATTCAAATAACTTTTATGTTTTAAAAGAATAATACTACACACATATTTATGCACATGCATTATTTTCTTTCAAGGTTCCTTTTTTTTTTTTCAATTTCTATGTTACTAATTTTTATATGTATGAAATTTGAGCAAATTATGGATATATAATCTTTTTTAAAAATAAAAATAAAAAAATTGTAACTTGGCATAGCCGGGACAATTTTCTAGTATTTTTTTAAACACACTAATCATATATGTTTTCTTCAGATTTCTCATGCCAAGGTTTGGAGAAAGGCTTTCGTGCTAATGGTGATTATTCGATAAGCATACCACAAATGTTAATGTAACTCATATAGTTAATTGCCAAAAAACCTTTCATGCAATAAATTTAAATGCTTTTTTCATTTTCTTTCCTTTCCTTCCCTTTTTTTTTTTTGGTTAAAACAAATACTCAACCCTAATGTTACTTCTAGCTATCAAGCTTCTTTTCATTTTCGATGTTTTATTTTAGAAATTAAAAAAGTAGGCCTTAAAGCTTTAAACTAAAAGGTTTTCAAGTTTTTTTTTTTTTTTGAAAAAGAAGTTAAGTCAAAAAAATATTTAAAATATCAAGGGTCTAAAATGAAAAAAAATGTGTCAATATTTCCAAAATCTGTAACCATTATTCATTACAAAATGTGCCAATATATCTGTTTTGTTTAATCGCCAATTCTTATGAGAAGATGTTAATGCATTTCCAACATTGATTCTAATCTTTTAAGCTCATAGCATACATAAGAATAAAAATAGTCCAAAAGAAAAAAACTACTCCAATTACCTTCATCAATTGTCTTTCCCGTGTCAGTCAAACCATTGGAAGAATGAAGGGATACATAGTTGGTCATCCCATCATCTATAAGGAAGGAGGTATAAGATTGATCAGAATATTAACAACAAGATAGGAGCTAGCGGTGGGACGAAAGAAGAAGGCGGACATAGGCTATTGTTGAATTTCTGAAGTGAAAAATTATAAATGAATTGGGAGGAAAATTACACAGAAGAAAAAAGAAGCAGTAAGTGAGCTTACCCTTGTCAGGATAGGCTTTCGGGACTGTCTGGTCACAGGTCCCAATATCAACCGTTTCAGCTTGCTGTCAAAAAGGATTGAAGACAAGGTTAGAAAATTTGGTTACTTCAAATATCTGAACAAACATACATTGAACAGTGAAAACATAGTGAAGACGAAAATTTTTCATAGGAATAACAGAAATATACTTGAACCATAAAGAGCATAAGCAACAAAAATGGCTAAATATGAAAATCTTACAGATGCATTGTCATCACTTAGAGATTGCATCAGTTGTCGCTTAAAAGTCTCCAACTGCAAATATTAAAATATGTTATACTTTATGCTTCAAATTTCTTAACAGAGTACATATAAATGTAATATGATGATGCACCAGTTAATATAAATTAGAAAAAAAAGGAGATAGACAGAGAAAGAGAATAACAAACAAGCACGATTATAAAAGAAAAGATCAAGAAGTGGGAAAATGTTATCTGAGTTCTTCAAAAAGGCAAGATGTACTGGAAAGAATCTCAATCTACAAGTAGAATAGCTGCTAGAGAGAAGCAGAGTTAAACACAGATCTGATTGAATCAAAGGTTAGAATGTGAAGGTTACGCATTCAAATGCTTTGATCAAGTAACTACACAGCAACAGACCAAATTTACAGAATGCTAGTGCACTCTTAGGCCTCTAACATTGTCATCTCACACAGCAGGAAAGCAAAAAGTTAATAAGATACTCAAGAATCTATTTAGTAATAGCACTACAGGTCAACAGCATCGATCACAAATGAACTGGTGTCACAATTGTGCTTGTGAAATAAAAAAACTCCATAAAATTCTTTAATTGAAAAAGTTAACTCAAAACTCAAGCACCAATGAATGAGTAAATTATTATAAGCATGCAACATACCATTACAATTGGGAAGCTGACTGCATATTAGATGGACATGAAAACAGCCAGTAAAACTCTGTTTGGGTTCCAATTTCAAACCCATGTAACCTCCCAGCGATGGGCATGTATTAATAAGAGCAAATAACCTTTTCTGCAATTAAAAATCCAAAACGGTATGTCGCCCGGAATTTTCCAAATTAAACCAGCAAAGGATTAAAGTGGCAGGGTACTTCATAGCCGAAGTTATAAAGCTCAAGAGCAAAGTTGCTGCTTTGCAGATATATTTGTAAAATACATATTCCAATGCTCTAGTTTCTAGAAGTACGGAAGTGCACTAATTTAAACAAAAATGATAAGAGCTTTTTCTTTCTTTGTAAACACGGAGTTCATTTAAAAAATAAAACTTTGTCAATTTCATTTGAAATCTATAATTTACTTAACCTTTTGGAATCCAGCAACCTACAGATTTCAAACATAACAGTTCATTTTTAATGAATTTTATTCAATTAAAGTTTTCATTTTTGTTAAATGAATCAAAATACTATCTTAACTACTTTATCAGCAAACTAATTAGTTATAAGCTACTCAACAACATACAAAGGTATTGACCCACCACTGCTCCTGTTATGAAACTTTAGCAGAAGCTCAAAACTGGTTTTATGAATCTTACTTAACTTATCCACTCACCATATTTCCATAATAAGTAGCATATTGTTTTTCTCTAGAGAAGAAATAAAACTAAAAGTTTACTCACATTGGTGAATTGAGGGAAAAAGAATTAAAATTAGAATCTCACCTTAGATAAATCACGGCTAAGTTTCTTTGCAGTCATTGCCAACGAATCCCGCTCCTTTGAAAGCTTAACCTTCAATAAAGAACAACAGAAAATCATCAAATTCGTGAACAGTAAAACCCAATAAATTTTGATAAGTGATTCAAACTAAGAACGAATTCATACCCAGAAAGTTCCTCAGAAAACCCAAAAACAAATATAAATAAATAATGAGCCTAAAAAAAAATCACGAAGCACATAAATTCAGAAATAAAATTATAAAAATTCCTCAAAAGGAACGGAATTTCTACTTTACGTTGTGTTTGTTAGTTGTTATGAAGGAAGAACAAATATAAATAAGTGTTAAAAGAGAGAAAATAAAGAAGAAGGCACAAAAACCCTAAAATTTCAATTTCTTTCAAAAACAACCATAGAATCGTTAACTAAAATTTAAGAGATTAAAAAAAAAAAGACTGACATTTTCATCTAATGCAAGCTTTAATCTAGAATCAGCAGCCTGATTCCCTTGCTGCAAGCTTGAGAGTTTCTCTTCCAAATCGTAAATAATACGATCCTTCTCGTACATTTTCGCCCTCATCCTCCCCATCTCTGCTTCCATCTTCGACACTCTCGATGCGATTGCCATCGAAGTTATCTTACGCGCCAGATCCAACTGCTCATAAGGGTCCGTCGGTATCACCGCCAGAATCTCCTCCGACAGATTGAACTCCATGGCTCCCCTGCCACCGCCCTGCAACATCGCCGATGATGTCTCTTCTTCCGTCGCTTGGGGAAAGGAAAACATTTAAAATGGAAGAGAATAAAACAAATATGGAG
>JBBYHM010000002.1:1472118-1498780 GCA_038381775.1 Adansonia rubrostipa | reverse complement strand
ACGAGGTCTTGTTCATCTCTGGATCAGTCTGGATGAGAAAGTTATGATTTTTCAAATCTAAACTGTCCAGAACCTCTAGAATTCGGACATGTATTCTGGTTGGGCATTTCAGACCTACTAAATGATTTTTCCAAATTTTTCAAACATTTTTCTTAAAATATTCATGAAATTCCCTTTTCAGAAAGGTATCACTTGCAATTTTTTGATACAAAATAAGTCTGGAATGATTTTTCAAAATTTGACACACCTTGTTCATCGTATGCTCTGCCAGCAGCAAAATTGATCCAAATTTGAAAATTTGTTCTCTGGGAAAGTGACTTTTTAGGATAGTGGGAATATTTTTAGGATGACCATCATCGAGTCACCTTTCGAATGGTGTCTTGTCCACCTTCTAAATCCTTTGAATCAATTTAGAATAAATTCAGGAAGCAGGATAGCGCGATGCTGTCCCCTATTTTTGGTCATAGTCAAAATAAGTTGTTTTCCCGAATTTTGTCTCGAGACATTCGAATGTCTCCGTCTCACCTTGATCAGACTCGAGAGCATACTTTAACATCCCACAAGCTTATATCAAGGCACAAACATATTTTACATCTTTACCATCCTCATTCACAATAAATCTTTTTGCCAAAAATTGTCGAATGTTCACCCGTTTTCTAAATCATGAAGTTTTGTCATCCATGGGGATACTCCAACCCCAACTTTCCAAGGGGACACTCCAACCCCATTTTTCAAAATTGTCAGAGTAAAAATGTTCCTTTGGCAAAATTATTTGTCATCCATGGGGATACTCCAACCCCATCTTTCTGAAGGGATACTCCAACGCTGTCTTTCAATTGCAATTAAATTCTTCTCCTTCCCAGATTTCCATGAATATGTCAAACTAATATCTTTTAATCAAGAAATTCAGATGCATCTCGAAAATGGTCGATTCGGTTATTTCTAGATAATTGATGCCAATAGCGAGATAAATTCCCATAGCCCACCCATTTTCTTTATCATTGCTTTGAATGATCCATGTTATGTTATTCCATTTATTATCTTATTAACATGATTTCTTTGTGATGATTATTTGCATTCATGTTTTCAAAATGTTTCCTAATAAAATTAAAGGTAATGTTCCGTATGGGTATCTCTCCAGTGCCCAAAGTGGAACATTCCATTTTCAAAGTAAAATACAAAGGTTATTTTTATTGAAAACCTCTATATTCCCCATCTCTTCGGGGTGTATATGAGATTAAATCTTTTTCATCAAAACCTGGATTATTTTTTACAAGATTCATGCATTAAAAGGGGTTATATCAAAATAATAACAAGTTAAGATCGAAAGAATCGAAACTGAGAAAGATATAGCTATGAAGGTACCGATTTCGGGTGCCACGAAGAGGTTCATACCTCATCGCGCGTAACCAACTCTTGAACCCAAATGGTGAATCTTTGCATTACGAAGACCACGGGATCGATGTTTTGAGTTTCGTAACTCAAAACATAGGTTTCAATAGGCATCTGATCATGCCTAGCCCAAAATGATCAGTGGTGACTCCAAGCACTGACCAATTTGTGATGGTTATCCAAGACCAATAAGATGAGTGATTTGTCTTATGGTCCTTTTCACTGTACCATAAGTCGAGAATCCGTACATTCTTGTTCTCATCACATCACCAAAAAGAGTCTCGGTCAAGAAGACATTTCCAAGTCAGGAAAATATTTTAAGTCGTATGCACCTGTAGATTCGCGAGGATCCACCCTAGGGTATGTTGCAATAACTATTTTAGAGTTAAGTTAAGTGAGCAATTCATCTCGGTAACTCAGTCCCTAGACATGGAAATAAAGAATAATAATAATAATAATGATATGGGTCCCAAATAAAAGAAAATAAGGATATACGGATATATAGAAGAATAATTGGTACACTTCTCATTTTAAGTTAGGCTAGTCAAGATTCATATCCAGGCCACATTGCAATAACTTGGCGACTCTGTTAGGGACAAGTTAAAGAGTTAGGATTAAAATTAATTACATGTTAACTAAATTTGATTAATTTAGGTTCAACTGATATTTAACTATAATTCTTAATATTTTCAAAACAAAAATTTTATTGTATTTTCAACTTATAAATTTTGATAGATATTATTCATATTTTTCACTAACCTTTTTATTTCCTTTACAACATTATTTATAGAAAGAATTTAGGATAAGGTTTTTAGTATTTTCTAAATTGTCAAGTCATAAAAGGTAAGTTGTTCCTCCTCACACACTGTGCACTTGCATATGTATTAGAGTCTCCCCCAAATTCCTATGCCTGCTAGAGGTGTTAGCCTTGCTATGGGCATGGTAGATACTCCCACTCGAATTGAACCCTTTTCCCACATAAACTTACGATGGGTAAGGATTAGGGTACCTCAACAGTTCTTTCCTAACTTGAGGAACAATTTGAGACCTATTTAGATGTCTAATCTAAACTCCATGTAATAAATCATAAGGGCCTCACCTAGTTAGATCCATAGCTAGTTCTAGAGCGTACCGAGTTAGGTACGTGTGGGAGAACACTTTTTACCCTTTTCTTTTTATTTTATGTTTTGAACATGTGGATCATGTGATGATAATTGAACATCATCATTTATGGTAAGACTTGTTGCACCATAAAAGGTATTGTCATTGTTTTAATTCAAATATCAAGTAATGATGAACAAACATTATCACTAATAATGTGATTACTTCTTTTCCCTTGTAGTTAATACGTGTGACCTTAACTACATGGTGTAGACATGTAGGTCACGCGATGATGTTCGAACATCATCGCCAGAAATAAAGCCTTTTTATTTGCCCCGATAGGTATCGTAATGCCCTAATAAATTTACGTGTGTAACTTTAATTTATTTTCATGTCAATTTTTTCTTACTTATCTGGGCTAATTTATTTCTTTTTTTTTTGGTTACTATTGCTCTCTTTATATATTATCATACTTAAGGCACCATAATGTCAATTTTATTTTGGGTAGTCTTTTTCATAATAGGCCCTTGATATATAGTTGTTCATTCACATTTTACAGTAATATTATATTAATTTCATCCTTGCACCCATTCGTATAAGTATACTCATATATACATTAATGACATGCATTTTATAAGGGTAAAAGGGTAAAATGAAGGTTTATTGAGATTTATTTGTTTTCTAAAGGAATTTATTCCTTTTAATCCAAGAGTGATAGGATAATCAAACATGATTGACCATGGCAGATGAATTCTTAGTATGCTTACAAAGAATTGAGGGAAATGATTAAAAGCACGAGAGACTATAATAAAATGACAAAAGGAGATGCAAGCCCAAATCTCTAAGCTAGTGGAACAAGTGATGGCTAGAGAGAAAGAGTTTGAAAATGCGAATCCAAGAAACCAAGGGAATCTTTCTAGTACTATTGACAGCTTATGCGCGAAACTTATGGAAGCTAGTCCCATAATACCTACTGTTACAAACCCTAATGGTCAACAAAGAGTAACAGGTTTAAGACAAGATACTATATTATAAAATTCAATGGGTACAACTATGATGGGCTCATTGAACAAAAAAGTCTTAAGTTCAAGACCCGAAAAAGAGTTGAAATCAAGAGTTGTAAAAAAGGTACCAGCTCTTTAAAAAGAGGCCTAAAGCGATAAAAGGAGTTGAGGATTTAAGAATTATCGATATGATAAGTTAAGTTTGGTATCAAATCTAATTTTCCCTTTTAAGTTTAAGATGCCAAACTTTGAAAAATTTAGTGGCACTATTTCTTCGCAAGCCCACAATAAAATGTATATCAGAAAAATGATCGCACATACCCATAATGGCAAGCTTGTCAAGGTCAGCATTAAAATGTTATAATAATTTGAATAAGAGTCAAGTACAATGTTGGAAAGACTTGGCTAATGCTTTTCTTTAGTAATATAAGCATATGCCAGATTAGGCACCTAACCAATTATTTGTTTAGAGTATGGAAAAAAAAATCAACAGAAACGTTCATACGGAATGCCTAGAGATGAAAATACATAGCGGTCCAAATGCAACCACCTTTGATGGAAAAATAGATGGTGTCTTTATTTTTGAATACCTTACTAAATCTATTCTTTGATAAATTTGTAGGAAGTGCCATAAAGAGTTTTGCTTATATAGTGGTCTCTAGTGAAATGATTAAAAATACCATCAAAAATGGGAAGATACAAGTTAATTTGGTGCCTATGGTGAAGAAGAAAAAAACTTACCAAAGGAAAAAGAAATCCAAGCTATCTTCAGATGAATCAACTACTTATGAATCCTAATCAATATTGGTCTCATAATTACAAGCTTTATTATCCTTTCCTGAATAATACATCTAGTGCGTCCCATCATCCCTCTCTACTGATGCTTACAATTAAACCGGCTATCATATCTGAGCACAAGTCAAGTCCTCAGCAGAATATTTAGAGTAAATGTAAAAAGCTGAATCTAAATTGAGTTGAATAGATTCCCATGTCTTATTTAAGCTTCCACCCATGCTTATCAAGAATCACCTCTTGACACCTATCCAAATTAAACTTTTGAAACCACCATATCTTGAATGGTACGACATCAACCAATATTATGATTATCATTTTGATAATTCAAGTCATTCAATAAAGGATTTTCTTGCTCTTAAGTACAAAGTTTGGGACCTTATTAAAGCTAGGAAGTTGAGCTTCGAAGATGGGAAAGCTAAATGTCATTGAAAAGAAGCAGATGTATACTATGATGATTAGTGTAACCTTTATTTTGAAAAGCCTTTGGCTCTAAATTGATATCATTTTATACAGTACATATGTTAAAAAGTTTTTATAAGGTAAGAGTATTTGTAAAAAGCATGATGATGGAAAGCCAATAATACTAATGACCAAGGTTAAAAATAAGGTTATACACTATTATAATGACATCAACTAATAATTATTCATATAAAAAGTCAAAAGTCTTCAATGGTGATATTTGAAGACAAAGCTTCCATGGTGATATTCAAAGCATTTAAGAGTTTTCAACGTCTTCGATGGTGTATTCGAAGACAAAGCTTCAATGGTGATATTCGAAGCATTAAGAAATTTATTACCTCTATATGCGATCCTATGTTTAAGTAGGTGAAGAAGGCTTTGAAGAAGCTTGGATTTGTGATATTCGAAACATTTAAAAATTTTCAAAGTCTTCAATAGTGATATTCGAAGACAAAGCTTCAATGGTGATATTCAAAGCATTTGCCTCTTCATGTGATCTTATAGTTAGGTATGTGAAGAAGGCTTTGAAGAAGCTTCAATGGTGATATTCAAAGCATTTAAAAGTTTTCAATGTCTTCTATCGTGATATTCGAAGATAAAGCTCCGATAGTGATATTCGAAGCATTTAAAAATTTTCAAAGTCTTTAATGGTGATATTTGAAGACAAAGCTTTGATGGTGATATTCAAAGCATTAAGAAATTTATTACTTCTTCACGTAATTCTATGGTCAAGTAGGTGAAAAAGGCTTTGAAGAAGTTTTAATGGTATTATTCGAAGCATTTAAGAGCTTTTCATGATCTTTGATGGTGATATTCGAAGACAAAGCTTTGATGGTGATATTCAAAGTATTTTAAAGAAATCTATCGCCTCTTCACACAATCCTATGGTCAGGTAGGTGAAGAAGCCTTTGAAAAAGCTTCGATGGTGATATTCAAAGCATTTAAGGTTTTTCAAGTCTTTGATAGTGATATTCGAGGATAAAGCTTTGATGATAAAATTTACCTAAAAAAATAGGGGCGCTCAAGGAACCTAATTTGGCAAATTTTGATAAGTTGATAGACGCTTGTCAAAGACAATTGATCTGAGGGTATTTGACCTTATTGTAGTATGCCAATCAGGGGTAATTTTTATCTTGACTTTAAAATTTTTTATATTACGTTTTAGAAAATGTAAATTATGAAATGAATTTTGATTTGTAAATAGTATACATATTGTCATCGACCATGAGTTTTGTTAATAATGATTTCTAGTATCTAGGATAATAAGAACATTTCAAAAAATATTTCCCTGTGATAGATGATCACTATTAGTTTGAACTCTCTCAGAAAGGTCCTTCACTTTCACATGTATTAATTATCACAGACATTTAACTATAGACCTTTCACCACTAAAGACCTCCCACGTCTAAATATTCTTTTTAATGGATTCCTTGAAGGTCTTGCAAATAGGTTATGCTCTTAAAAGTTTTAGATATCGATAGTTTGACATGTGTTAATATAATAATAGTAATTTCGAGATCTTTCTTATCTCGATAATCTTTTGCCATAACTTCCATGGCACTTTTTCAAATCCGTGATTCAAAAATAATGAGAGTAAACATGAGTCAAAATCTCCTTTACCTTTTAACAGAACCTTTTTGGTCCAATGCTTGATACAGAAGATATGAAATCTGAGAAGTTTTCCATGCCAATTGATTTTTTTTCAAAGGCTATAAAGCTGATAATGTTGAGGGGCAAACCACAAGCCTTTAAAAATTAAGTTCAACGTCATGTTATTGAGGTATTCAAAATGATTTCAGGAAGAAATTATCTTCTTTCCTAGCAAAATGTTTGCCAATTCAAATGGCTATGTTTAAAATGAAAAAAAAATGGCCTTTTTTTCTCAATCCCTTTGCAAATATAGAAAATTATCCTTTGCGGTCCCTTTTGAGCCGATAATTTAATTTTCTTTCTTTAAACCCTAATTAAGGATCAACCCCCACATTGGGGGCAAATGAGGTGAAACTTCAAAATCATAAAGGGCAAATTCCAATCTAGAGTTACAAATAGACCAAGTTTTGAAAACTAAAGAAAGTTCAAATTTCAAGTTCAAATATTCAAAGTGGGAAATAAAGAAAGTTCAAAGTTCAAGTTTCAAGTTCAAATATTCAACATGAAAAATGAAGAAAGTTTGAGTTTCAAGTTCAAATATTCAAAGTAAAAAAAATGAAAAAAGTTCAAATTTTAATTTTTTCAAAGTAAAAAAATAAATAATAAATAAACCAAGAAATTTTAAATTTCAAGTTCATTCAAAATGAAAAAGGAAGAAAGCAAAAGTAACTAAAGAAATATAGGTGTGTTTTGCTTTAAAAGACATGCTGAGTCAAGTTTTGTTGAAAATAAGGGATACTTAATTTAATTACCCTTAAACACCTGATTTGGGCCTATTTATCCTTTCTTTCTAAACCCTGAACCATGGCCTATGGTACGTACCTAATAAAGTCCATTTTGATCAAATGTAGCTATTTGAGCTATCAGGCTATTCCTAGGAAGCTTTTTTGAATGATTTTTGAGTCCTCAAGAATATGATAGGGCAAGCTTAAAGGCCTTGGAATCACTCTTAAATCAACAAAGATAGCCACCAATAATAACCTATCATCGCAATTCAGAAATGATATCAAACCCATGAAAATTTCATGACATCAACAAAAGGTTGAGTCAAATGTCCAAACATTGATTCCTTTTAAAATGAACTTTTAAAACTTTTATGCCTTAACTTAGGAATTGATGCTTGCTAAAAGCCTTTTAGATTAATCTTTCGAGACTTGGTGTTTATTGGCGTTAATTTAACACTGGTGGGCCATTGTATTAAAAGGATTTTATAACTTGATTGTTTGTCTTCAAAGAACTCCTATGAAATGAACATCTAGCTAAATTTGGTCACAATAGACCTGACTTTATTATTTTAATTTCTTCGAAACAAATTTTAGCAGTGCCACCCCATTTGTGCCTCTAAATTCATTTTTTTCATCTCATTAAAATAAGTCCCCAGTGGTGATCATCAATCACAAAAAAGTTTATGATGAAGATAGCGTATTCATTATCCTTGATATTGGAAAATCCATGGTTGAAATTGTTTTAGAATTTTCATGGATTTTGATCATGTAAACTTTTGCCCCAGGTTTGAATGAAAAAATGATCTCATTCTGTAAATCCTTAAATTTTGCTAGGTTATAATATTTCTCATGATTTCAATAGAAGTTTGTAAATATGCCTTAAGCAAATACTCATCCAACTATATAAGGTTGTATCATTGAGTTGATAGACATTAATTTGATGTTTGGTGACCTTCTAGGAAAATTTGAATGACTCTTAAATCCTTGAAATAAAGATTAGAAGAAGGATGTCATGGGACAAAAATATGATAACCCATTACTGATTTAAAATCTACGTATGAGAAGAAGCCTTCAACTTTAAATTTAGTCGTAGGCTCTTTTGCCAAAAGAAAAAAAAATCCACATATTTCAAAGATACCTTCAAATTGAGGTTCAAGCTTACTCTCTTGCCTAAAAAGAAATACAAATGTTTGCAACATTTTTGAAAATGCCTTCAACTCCAAGTAAAAACACATTTTCAAAATAAAAAGATATCTCAGGAATAGTTTAAAAATGCCTTTAACTTTAATATAATGAAGTCATCATATGCATTATGCACGCATTTGCATCTAATAATTTGTAGGAAGAGTTAAGGGTGATGCTGGAAAAAAGTAATTATCATTCTTATTCCTCAAAATCAAAAGGTAAGTCCTTCATCCTTTCAAATTGACCAAGCATCAATGTTATCCCAACCCCTTTCATCTGTTGACTTGTCAGTTTTGTCTTGATTAACCTTTACTTATGTTGACTTGTTAGTTTTATCCTGATCAACCCTTTTCATTTATTAACTTATCAGTTTCATCCTAATCAACCTTTTCATTTGTTAACTTGTCAGTTTCATACCTGTTAACCCCTTTTATTTATTAACTTGTGGTTTCATCTCCATCAACCCCTACCTATGTTAACTTATTGGCTTTATCTCGATCAACCCCTTTCATTTGTTGACTTGTTGGTTTCATCTAGGTCAACCCTTACCTATGTTGACTTGTCGCTTTTGTCTCGGTCAACCTTTTTTGTTTGTTGATTGTCGTTTCATCTTAGTTAACCCTTTTTATTTGTTGAATTGTAGGTTTTGTCTCGATCAATCCTTACCTATGTTGACTTGTTAATTTCGTACCGATCAACTCCCTTCATCTGTTGACTTTTAGGACTTTTTTTGTTCACTTTAATGCTTTTGTCCCAATCAATCCATTTAGACTTAGGTTCCACCTTGGTCATCCTTTAATTTAACAATTCACCTTTGGTTAATCAACTGTTATGTTCATTATTAGTTTAGATTATGTTTCAAAGCTTAACGATCCAAACTAAATTGTTTATTTAGTCTTTGCCATGTTTTAATTCTTAGCAATGGTCAAAGAAAGGCAGCTATAGACACTAAATTCGTTCGATCTCTTTTTTGATAATCCTGAATATCCGAGATTGAGAACTTAACAGCCACCCTCATTAGGAACGATCTTTTTATCAAGACCTTTTTAGTCATGTTTAAATGGTTATAAGTTCACATGATAGAAAAATCATATTTTTATCTCTAATTTCAAAAATATAAGACGAATATTTATGAAAAATTATTTTTAATATTTTTTTTTAATTTTGAAAATATATCTCTGCAGATGATATCACGGTCAAATTTTCCACTTTTAAGAATTTTTGAGAATTTTTCATAAAATTTGGGAAATTGACTACTGTGCATTTTTATCGATACCTATGTGGTGTTTATCCCAAAACTCACTCTGAAAAATTAGAAATATTCAAGAAAAAATTTATATTGGCATTTTATATCATAAAGTGTCAAGTTGCCCATTTTAGTAATTAATTTAGAATTTTTCACAATATCACGAGCATTATACTTATGAAATTTTTCTTGGTAAAATTACTTCAAATTTTGGATTTTCAACTTTACCATTTTCTAAACTAATATTTTGAGTAATATGTTTTATTTAATTCATTTTATATAAGTTCCAATGTATTTTTTTTGGAAATTTTTTGGTTTCCAAAATATGAACTTTCTTTTATCTATAAAATTCTTGTTAGAATTTTCTTGAGTTTTGAATTTTAAAATTCTTTAAATTTTCACATTTAACCATCATTAAATCATTTTTTAAAATTTCATTTATAATTTCTAAATTTTAGGATTTTCTCTGTTTTCTAAATATAGAGTTTTCTATTTTGTAAATTTTTTGGGTGATTTTTACAAATTTATAATTTCTAAACTTCTACAAATATTATTATTTAATTCATATTAAATCAATTTTTTCAAAATTTAATTTATTTTATGAGTTTTTTTTAGATTTTTTCTGTTTTCATGATATGGAATTTTCGACTTCGTAAATTTTTTTGAAGGATTTTTCTATGTTTATAATTTTTAAAATTCTTTAAATATTCTCATTAAATTCATACTAAATCAGTTTGTCAAAATTCAATTTATTTGATAAGTTTTGCATTTTTTTAGAATTTTTTCTGTTTCCAAATTACAGAGTTTTTCACCCCGTAAATTTTTTCGGTAAAATTTTTTTGAGTTTATAATTTTTAAAATTCTTCAAATATAATTGTTTAAATTAGATTAAATTAGTTTTAAAAAATTCAATTTATTTTATGAGTTTTGCATTTTTTTACATATAACAATTTTTCGATAAGGTTTTTTTGGTAAATTTTTACAAGTTTACTATTTTTAATTTTTATATAAATTAAAAATTATTTTTATTATTACATTAAATTAAATCGATCATATAAAATTTTATTTCAAATACATAATTTTTAATTTTTACAATTTAATCCTTCTAACTAATTTGTAGTATTATAATTTTACATATTATATAAATATCTTCCAAAATTCTCTAGAATTTAATTACGTCATGCATGACATCATCCATTAAAAGATAAATACAATTAATTTAGGTTGCATCTAAATTAATAAAAATTAAAAATTAGAAAATGTAAATAAAATAAAGAAATGTGTGGAAGTTGGTGGAAGCTCCGCCATTGTTGCTGTCTTTCATCCCCTATAAATAGGGGTTTTATTTCCTCATTTAAAAGCTTTAGTAAGTTTGATGAAAAAAAACAAAAAAATCAATCACTAAAAAAATGAAAATCCTTAATTTTTCAAGCTTTGAAGGTAATTTTTCTTGTAAAAATTCTAATTTTTGTTGATTACATCTTTGAATCTTCATTTTAGTAAGTTTTATGATTGCCTGAGCTCATTGATTTCATTCCATGTTGACAGGCCAAGAGTGAAAACAATGACCAAAGTTTATGTATTTTGTTGATATATTTGATTTTTATTGCATTTATGTTAATTTTCATTATAATAATTTATGTTTATTAGTAGAAATGATATTATCTTTATGAACATATGTTTAGTAATATTTATCATGTCATGTTCATCTTGATTTATGTTGAAATATTAGTGATTTTATGTATTTTTCAAGTTTGATAAAAATTTGGTTATATATTTATAATATTGTTTATTAAATTTCATGATGGAAAAACTTTGTTTTGGTGATATTCATGCTTTGGCCGAATTTGATTGGAATTGATGATGATGATTTTATGCTTATTGTTGTCTTGATTTCATGGCTTTTAGGTTACTTTGTAATATTAGTAAACATAGAGACTAAATTGCAAATTTTGTAAAGTTTTTTAGGTCATTTTTGCCTTGGCTGAGAGCTTTATGAGCCATAGAATTCTGATTCATATAACACTTTAGGGATCATTTTGTAATTTTAGAAACTTTAGGGATTAAATTGCAAGATATGGAAAAATTATGTTTTTATGGTTAAAAGTACTAGGCCATACCTTCATGTATATTTTTGCCATGATTATTGTTGATTCTGATTTGATTTGATGATTTCTTGTGATGTTTTGTGGTTTTTTTTTAATTAGGGGTCAAAATGTTAAATTAGAAAGTTTAGAGACTATTTTACAACAAGTTAAAAATTTTTGTTTCAAGGCCAAGGTGTTTGGTTAAATCCTTGTGGATGTGTTTGCTATGTTTTTATATGTATTTTCGTATGGTATGATGTTTTATGATTTTTTTATGTAAGGACTTAAGTATAAATTTTGAAAAGTTTTGGAACTAACTATCAAGTTTAAGTATTTAGGAGTAAAATGGTCATTTTCATCGCTTTCAAAATTTTGTAATATTCCTATGGTCTTCCGTAGGGGTATAGAAATTTTTAAAACTTTTCTTTTTCTCTTGGTTTTTGTAGGGTACGAAATGAAATGTTTAAAAGTGTAGGGGTTTAAAGGTGTACCCTCAGGAAATTTTAGTAATTTTTCTAAAATTGAGTCCTAGGTAGTCACCAGGATGCTTTTATGCTAAAGGTGCATATTTAGGATAGGTTTGTCATTTTATCACCATTTTAGTGTCCGTTAGGGTATCGGGATACTTCCGCATCAAAGATATACCCTAAAGGCATTTTGGTAATATTGCTTAAAAACCTATTCCTAGATAGTAATCGGGATGCTTTTATGCCAAAGGTGTATATTTAGGATAGGTTTGTTAATTCATCACCATATTAGTGTCCGTTAAGGTACTGAAAACTTTCACGTCGAAGGTATACCCTAAGGGCATTTTGAAAATTTTGCTTAAAATCGAATTCTAAATAGTAATCGGGATGCTTTTATGCCAAATGTGAATATTTAAGATTGGTTTAGCTTTCTAAGAACATTTTAGTGTCCGTTAGGGTTATCACGATACTTACACATTGAATGTATACCCTAGGGGCACCGGGATGCTTTTATGCCAGAGGTGGATATTTAAGATTGGTTTAACCTTCTAAGAATATTTTAGTGTCCATTAGGGTTACCAAGATATTTTTACGTCAAAGGTACACCTTAAAGGCATTTTGGTAATTTTGCTCACTCATATGCTTTTAAGCTAAATAGGAATATTTAAGATTGGTTTAGCCTTTTAAGATCATTTTAATGTACCGCGATACTTTCATGTCGGAGGTATACCCTAGGGCATTTCTGTAATATTGCTCATGGAGATGCTTTTTCTCCAAAGGTGAACATTTAGGATTATTTTAGCCTTCTAAATTCATTTTAAAGTCCATTAAGGTTACCAGGATACTTTTACATCGAAGGTAAACCCTAAAGGCATTTTAATAATTTCCCTCAAGCTGAGTTTTAGGTAAGCACTAGGATACTTTTAGGCCAAAAGTGCATATTTAGGATAGCTTCACATTTTTATTAGCATTTTTAAGTCCTTAGGATAACCAAAATACTTTTACGTTAAAGATATACCATAGGGGCATTTTTATAATTTTGCATTAGAACCAACTCTTATGTGAATACTAGGATACTTTCATATCGAAAGTATACATTAGGAACAGGTTCATCATATTATACTATTTTTAGGTCATAGGGTCAATATTTTTAATAAAACCAGGTTTTTTTTTTTAAATTAAGGCAATGTCTCCTAATTAAATTAATACTTGGAATTAATACCAAAATATGCGAGGGGTTCTACAGATTATTTTAATAACGAGACATCCTTTTTCAAAATGAAGTCGAGAATTTTTCAATTTTTGTAAAATTAAACCTTTTGTATTCCACAGGTTCTCCAATGGGGTACGATAGAAAATAATAAAAACTTTTGTTTTCTCTTGGTTCTCCAGGAGAGGACGGAAGATATTTTGATTTTCAAAAATATTAAAATTTGATTTTATCATCTAGAATAACAAATTTGTTTTGTAAAATCTAGTTTTTGAAATATGGGAATTATAATTAAATATCAACTATTGAAGCCAAATAAAAATCAAAATTTAAGCTAACATAGGATTAATAGATATCGATTGCGAGGCAACACGAGAAAATCGATCCTTACTTGTGATTGTAACTAACTCTTGGACCTTTTTAGGTGATCTATGGTATGAGCATGACCTTAAAGTTTGTTTTAAGGGTTTTGTAATCCTTAAAATATAAACTCCGATAGGTGTCTAATCTTACCTGGCCAAAATAAGATTGGTGGCAACCCCAAAATAAATGGTTGTTTCATAACGACTATTTTAGAGTTACGTTAAGCTAGCGATTCATCTTGGCAACTCAGTCCCCAAACATGAAAATAAATAATACTAATAATAATAATAATAATATGGGTCCTAAATAAAAGAAAATAAGGATATACGAATATATATAAGAACAATGGGTACACTCGCCATTTTAAATCAGGCTAGTCAGAATTCATATCTAGGTCACGTTGCAATAATCACCATTGAGGAAGGCCACTTTGGCATCCATTTGATGTACTTCAAGGTTGTAAATTGAAGCAATTGCAAACATCACCTTCACATAAGTAAATTTGATAACTAGTGAGAGAGTTTCAAAGTAATCTATATCTTTCTTTTGACTATAACCTTTGACCACCAACCTTGCCTTATATTTGCCAGTACTACCATTGATATTAAGTTTCTTTTTCACAACCAACTTAGTGTCAATAGGTTGTGTTAAGAGATAGATCCACTAAAAACCATGTCTTATTCTTATGTATGGATTTAATTTCATCATCCATAGCTTTCTTCCAAAATTTGGAATCATGCATATTCATAACCTCTTGAAAAGTTTTAAGAATGTCCTCTAACATGTAAGTATACATTTTCGATCCAAAATTCTTTTCAATCCTTTTTCTTTTGCTTCTACTTAATTCAGTATCAATAGATGCATTTTTATAAGATGTACTAGCATGATTATCACTAATATGATCATGTAAAGATGCATCAATATCATAATAAACAAAGTCATGCTCATTCTGTAACAAATTATTTGACAATTCTTTCTCTAAATCAAGATTACTAGCATCTTCCTTTTGACTATAACCTTTGACTACCAACTTTGCTTTATATTTGCCAATAGTACCATTGATATTGAGTTTCTTTTTCACAACCAACTTAGTGTCAATAGGTTTTGTGTTAAGACGTAGATCCACTAAAGACCATGTCTTATTCTTATGTATGGATTTAATTTCATCATCCATAGCTATCTTCCAAATTTTGGAATCATGCATATTCATAGCCTCTTGAAATAGCTTTCTATTTTTCCTTTCTGCTACTCCATTTTGAAGTGGAGTATTAGGAGCAAACCATGTAATGCACATAAAAAAGTAAAGTCATTTGATAAAAACTCACCTCCTCTATCGGATCTAAGTTTCTTAATATTCTTGTTAGTTAAATTCTCAATTTCCACTTTAAAAATTTTAAATATTTAAAAGCTTTATCTTTTGTTCTAAGCAAATATATATCGGTATAATTAGAGAAATCATCAATAAAAGTATTAAAATATCTTTTTCCTCTTTTGGTTAAAAAATATTATTATCTTTTAAATCAGTATGAACTAACTCTAATAAAGAAGTTGTTTTAAAAACCAACTTCTAGAAAACTTAGTAATTTTTTCTTGAGCACAACATTCATAAGTTTTAGTACTCAAGATAGAATTTGATTTACGAATTAAACCATGAGAGAATATTCTACTCAATGCATTCATGCCAATATGCCCTAATCTATAATGCCATAGAAAATTGAATTTATTCACATCAACCATATAAACATATTAGGAATAGTTTTATTGATACTAAGAAATACATATTGTCTTTAGATAGTTTTTTTCCTACAAATGTTCTTTTCTTAAAAATGATCACTTTTTGAGAATCAAACACAACTTTAAAACTATGGTCATCATGTTTCTTAAAAGAAATTAAACTCTTTCTAAGATTTGGAATGTGATATATATCTTGCAAAGTCAGAACTTCGCTGAAAGTAAGAGGAAGTTTGTTAGTCCCTTTGCTAACAACCTTGCAAGTGGAGGAGTTCCCCATTAAGATTGATTTGTCCTCATTAATTTCTTTATCATATGTTTTGAATTCACCTTTGAAAAGAGTAACATGAAAAGTTGTACCAAAGCCAATCCATTAATTCTTTTGATTATCAACCATAAGAACTTTGATAAGCACTGCAACCATGTCATCTTCGGTTACTATGTTGGCTTCATTTTTAGTACCTTTGTAAAAGTGGCACACCTTTACAAAATGGCCATTCTTTCCATACACAAAGCAAGGACCTTGCTTCTTCTTAGAGTCATTTCTAATTTTATTGAACTTGCTCTTTGAAGAGTTTTCCTGCCCCTTGTTGTGAGTTTTGTTCTCACCTTTGAAAGAAAATGATAAAGTAAGACCTTCAATGTTATGCACATTATTGTCACTCATTTTCTTAGAGGTTTCCTCTCTATTTTGGGCTTCACTTTCAATTTATATGTTCTGAACCAATTCATCCAAGGTAAATGATCTTTTCTTAGGTTTCAAATACCTTTAATAATCTTTTCAAGATAGGGGCAAATTACCTATGATGGTAAATACTAGGAAAGTTTCAGAGATTGGTTCTCTCACATCATTGCACTCAATTGCAATGTCATTTAATTCATTCACTTAATGAATAACTGGTTTAGAATACATCATTTTAAAGTCAAGATACTTGCTCACAAGGAAAGATTTCTTTCCCACATCTTTATTTTTATATCTCTTTTCAATTGCATGCCATTAACTCTAACGTTAAAGTGTGTTTGCGAGACACATTGAAAAGTGAATTAATGAGGGCTTAAAAGATGGTTAAGCGGCAAATATAGGTGTCTTTAATCCACTTTTGTTGTTTTATCATCAGTTCTTCATTCTTGTAAGTTTTTTAAGGGTAATACTCATGCAGTACCTAAGCAACTTTTAAAAGACTGATTTGATAGTAAATCTTCATGCTCCATCATTTGTAGTTGAGGCCATTAAGTTTCTTCACTTCATAAAGATGAGGTTTAATTATAATAGTTGCCATTGAAAAGTACTATTATCCTAAAATTGTTGTAGATGGGGTTGGACTAATGTAATAAAAAACAACTGTGAAGAAAAAGATGAAATGAAGAAGATTATGGGCAAAGCACTTCTAGAAAGCTTTCTTTAGGATAATAGTTTCCAAGTTGTAGGCAAGTCACTTTTAGGAAGCTTTCCTTAGGATAATAGTTTCCCTATTATGCTGTAAATGGTTTCTTTAGAAACGTTAACCAAAAATGCAATGCCTACTCAAAGAAGAATGTGATTGCACTTTAGGTTCTTCTTGAATATATGAAACATGAGCGCAAAAAAAAAAAAAAAAAGAGTGCAAGAAGAGAAATGATTCTTAAAGAGAATTGGATGTAAAGATTTTAGTAGTTTGTAAAATGAATGTTAAATGAAGTATTTATAAGCCCCAGTAGGAGTTAGAAACACGTATTCTCGATTAGACATGTCTTTGGTGAAGACTCACAACTTTTGGAATGAAAGAGTATGTCCAATGAAAAAATTATTTGAATTTTCAGATAAGCGATTTGAATCGTCGATTTTTGGGATTCTGATCCCTTAGACCAAATTATACAGAATACATGTCCGAAGCCTTTCCTCAGAGATTTTGATCCCTTAGGCAAAATTGTAATAGATAACAATTTTAACTTACCATTCAAAACCTCTTTAAAGGAGTTTGAATCCTTTTGCCTATCTTCATTCCAAAGGCTTCTAAATTACTTCCCAACTTCATTTTCCAACACAAATGCAAACTATATGCATTCAAACATTTTATAAATCATATAAGACACTTTGTAAAAATTCTTTTTGATAATATATACAAGTTTGCACTAAAATTTGGTGGTATATCGGATACCAAACTTTTTCATTATGTAAGCTCATTCGATTGCGAACTTAATGTTTCAAAATAAATTTGTACTAAAATTTGGTGGTATATTCGGATACCAAACATTTTCATTATGTAAGTCATTCAATTGCGAGCTTGATGTTTCAAAATGGGGGTCTAAAGTGTTGTTTTTCTTTTCTTTTCTAGAATTATCTGGCAAGCATTTAAGCTAGCTTAATCCTCAAGCTTTGCTTACTCCTACTTGTTGGAGGGTAATATATTATGCAGTCTTCTATATGATGAAGTTTATGGTCCGTGATTTTGGTTTCTAATTACAAAACCTTCTCTTACAACTTAATTTAAAACAAGAAAACTGTTAAAAGCATTGCTCTTTTAATTGCCATTCAGATTTATGGTTTGCTATTGGCAAACTGGCTGGAGATGAAAGCAAAAGCTTCTCGTGCAAGCAAGCTTTTATTTTTGCATGTGGAATATTATGTAATCAATTAAATGGAATTAAAGCACAATAAACTAAGAAATATAAACGTTTTCTTAACATATAAACAAAAACTTACAGAAATGACTAAACTTTGAAGATGCGATTGATGTCTATGCTAATGAACCAATAACCAAAACAAATAAAAAAAATTATGTATCAATAAGAAAACTTTAATAAGATCAATATGGAATACAAGGAAAAAATGTTAAAAAAGAAGTCTGGTTTTGAATCAGATCAAGTCTAAAGAGACAAAACATATATTAAAATGAGATCTAAACTCAGCTTAAATCTAGTACCATTCCAAATAATGCCTCTGCTTTCAAGTTATGTGGTCCATGCACAAATGCTACTTGAGAGCTTGCTTTTTTACAACAATACCTTTTAAATTTTCATATTTTGATTTTTATTCTCAGCATGAGCCTTGCATTGTGGCAGCTAGGGCTATTTTTTAGGATAACTATTTATATACTGACAGTGGAAAGAAAAAAAAACCCTACAATAAAGTTAATGGGTGACACGTGTCAAATAGAATTTATTTAAAAAAATAATAAATAAATAGGACATTTTTCATCTCTTGAACAGGCCATAGTAGATTAAGAAACTTGGCGATTTCCAGAAATATTAGGTGTTCTTTTTTAATGTAATACACAAATTTGAAAAATAAAGCAATTCACTTTAAATTTGACATAAAATATTCTATCGATAGCTTCTTTCAAGCTTATCTTAGATGATTTTTATAATCACTCTTTTGATGTGATAGTAAAAATCTAAATTTTAATGTTCGCAATCCCTTCCCCTTATCTCATGATATCTTTCATTAAAAAAAAAAATGTTATAGAACCCATCTCCACACGACGAGTAAGGGCTTAACCTACCTCACTATCAAAAGTATCAGCTAGCTCAAGATGTACATTCCATCCCATCAGAAAATCAAAAAAATTTTATTGAAGATTAAGGATTAATAGCAGCAATTACATCTTGTCCAGTTATTATTGACTTGACTTTGACCTCAACAAATAGTAAAAGACATATAAAATATAAGCAAGAATTCTATTTATTGTAATAAAAAAACAAAATATAAATTTGGTATTTGTTTCCAGAAAATAAAAAACCATTGGTGCATAAAATTGTTCCTCAAATGCAAAAATGCTGACAGATTCAAAGTTCTCATCTCCCTTGATGTAGTTTAAGCTATCAGACGAGAGTCAGACTTCGATGTTTACTTCAAGAGGCAGAAAAATAATTTACATCACTCTGAAATCAACGAGGATCATCTGTTAATATGTGCAGCCTGAAATTTTTGAATGGCAGTTTGATAGGGAGGAACTCAAACCTGAGAGGCAACTGTTAAATATGATGCCCCTGGCTTTCAATGTTTACACATGATAGATCAAACACAGCTTCTCAAACTACAATTTCCTCAATATAGGAGATTCTTTGTGAAGAAATTAGGAATAGGAAACGTTATTCACATCATTATAATTTTTACTTCATCCTGTTTTATTTCACTGGTCGCATGCCAACAGTTCTTACCCGGAACCGATACTGAGGCTGAGACTCCTCATCACTGTCATTGTCATCACCTTCACTAGAGTCATCTTCAACTCTTTCCCACCGTGCATAGTCCAGAGCTGAGTGTCCTTTTGGTTTAGGGATTGCCTGCCATCCCTTTGAATCATTGGTGCTATGTTGTAGAGGAGCAGCAACTCCAATTCTCTGAGGCACATTCTTCTGACCTGAATGTCCCTCAGGTTTCAGGATTGCCAGAAATCCTTTGGAATCCTTTTCATTTGGTTCTTGAGGAGCAGCAACTCCAGGATTTATTTCAGGCACAATCTTATAATCTGTTTTGTGCTGAGGAGATTGTTTAACATCAGGTTTCTCAGGGGCAATCATTTCCGCCTTTACCAGATCCTCGTTAAGCTCATAATTCAGATCTTTCCGAACAGCTGGCACTAACACGCCTTTCTTTTGGTCATCTTGTTCCTCTTCTTTCTCCATTGTATAAGGTTGCCCATGTTCTTCTTCCTGTTCTTCCTCTTCTTCCAACTCTGCTTCCGATTCAGGTATTGGAGCAAGTGCCTTTCCTTGAGCAAAGAACAAAATCCAGTTTCTTACTGACATCCGGAAGATAAAGTACAAAACCAGCTAAAGACAGAACTATTGGAACCAGTTATGGTAATAGATTTCCCAAAGACAATAAACAAGCAATTAATTTTGTACGAGTCAAACAGCAAACAATCACAAAGTCTATGCAAAGTAAAAAAGACAAAGAACTACTTTAACAAATACGATACCATGTACAATAGTAGAGAAAGATCTATGGCCCGATAGAGATGAGAGGATATACCACTTGTGTCCTCAAACGAGCTTGAAGGTCATGGTAAACTTCTGAAGAGGGATTCAACTCTATGAGCTGGTTGACATCAAAGAGGGCTGAATTATACTCCTTTAGTGTGACTAGAGTTTGTGCTCGCAACATCAAAGCTCCAGTGTGCTTGTGGTCAAGCTCAAGAACCGAGGTACATTCTTCTGCTGCCTAAGGTTCGAATTAACAGCATCAGTTTGCAGACAACAGTTTCCATACATTCAAGTAAAATAGATAACCCGGTATGCGTGCATTTCACGAATAACAAAAGCACACCAAGATGCCACAACATATAAAGATAAACGTAGAAGCAAACAGAATTTGTTCATAAGTTTTCACCATATGATCTTATTCGAAATATGATCCTAAATAGAGGATAACGGCAAAACTTTAATCCACAAAGCCAATTTCGCATGGTGAGAAATTTGTTATTGCAGTGGCTCCAGAGCATTTTTGGAATATCCAAAAAAGTTTTAGAACATTCTAAAGAATGTGTCACTGTGTCTGTAAGCGCGCAGGCCAAATGCATAGATGCAGGAACTTGAGTTGTGTACGAGATCAAGTTATGCATCTTCTTACCCAACATCAAAATGACTAATAAAAGTTGTACAATACAATACCATATTTCTCGTAAGTTGTTCAGATTTAAATCTTGCATCATCATGTAGGCTATTGAATCATAACTATTTCTATTCCTTAAAAAATAGAAGAAATGATGATTCTTACTGGAATCGAGAGTGAAAGCAAAACCATCCATTTTAAATAATAACTTTTGTCAGAGATTAGGATCCTGAAATTTTAGATTAATAAGATTCAACATTATTTCTACTGGGATATCTACTAAAACAAAGAACCCTTGTTACCTACCTCACTGTTTCGACTTGTTTTTCTCCTCTTTATTCTAAATCTTAAGATCATTAACTAATTTTGTTAAGAATTAAATAAATTTCAAAACTTCACTAAGATTTGAAGTAAAGAAAATTTCACTTTCTACTAAAACTATCTTTTTCTCTTCAAAGGGTAAGGAGAACCCACTGAAAAACAATAAAAATAGAATACATAATATCCCAAATAAAATATAGAAAAAAAAGTCATAATTGCTTTATTATTTTCATATTCATCCAGCAATAGCAGAGTAAATAAACTCTCAGAAAACCAACTTTTGTCCATGAAAATATTATAATAAACCCCCAAAAGGTCGGAAAAAAACAGTAAAAACCAACCTTTTCGATTTTCCCAATGTCCTTAAAATCCAATCTGTGCTAGATGATTACTAAATTGACTAAAAGCCTAATAAGCAAAATCAAAGACAATTAAAGGAATACTAATAATAATGAGAAAAAAACAGAAAGAGTAATAGAAACCTTTTTGAAAAGATGCAATTTCAAGTAACAAGCAGCTCTATTACTATGCAAAGCGATCTTTTGAGGCTTCGTTTTGGCAACCGCCAGCGCCTCCGTGTAGTGACCCAGTGCTTCCTCGTACCTCCCTTCTCTATACATCTGGTGGGCCCTTTCGATCTTGTTAAACGAAGCCGTGGCCATACTCACCGCGCCTCCCCTTCCCCGCCACCCTGATTTTCCGATCTGGTTAATCTGTTGTGGATTGATTATAGATGGAACAGAAAATAACTCTTTTTAAAAAACTACAAGAAAGACAAAAAGAGAGCTAGCGTTTCTAGAAAATGATAATTATCTTTGTAATTAGTGAATAAAGCTCAAAGAGAGATATGTCAAATTCGTTTGATTAGAAGGCTTACTCAATACCACTAGAGCACGAGAGAGGGTTTTTTTTTTTTTTTTTAAACTTAAAGAGATAGTAATGGGTTTTTTTTTATAGAAAAATTGTTCACTTTTTTTTTCATTTAAATAATAAATTTTAAAAGATAAAAATATCTTTATTAAATTTTTTTTATTATTTTAATTTTACATTTTTATTTTTTTAGATTCATACTTTAGATTTTAAAAAAAATTGAAAAAAAATATTCAATAATAACTTTAAAAAATTAAATCAATTTAAAATTTAATTAAATCTTTTGTCAAACATTCAAAAATCTCACTCAAACCAGACTATAGACTCCCCTATTAAAACAGGGATCTATAATTGGGATGATATTATTTAACCATTGAATGGAATATGAAAGGAAGTTGAGCAGCCGTCGGCTTTGAAATCTCACTTTCTGATCGAAAAGGGTTCTATAATTTTAGTGGGAATGGACCATTTGGAGACAGGTGCCGTTTCGTGTGTAGGTCGAGCTCTGCAAATCATTATCAACTATATTGCATCTCAACGTGGCTGTCTCTATACCCAAGGTCCCCCGTTTATACCCATTTTTGGCTTAACTTGATGTTAAAATTCTAAGCTACGTACTTACTAGTTACGCAGATATAAGTGTTTGTAAGTTATTTTGATTTGATTTTAATTATACGAGTTTAGTTTAAGTATTTTAATTACTTGTAAATTTAATTAATTTTTTTATTTTTTAATTCAAGGTCGAATTTGAGTTCAAGTATAAAAATATAAGAATCAAGCTTATTTTTATTAGATAAATAAGGTTACTTGAATGAGCTTGAATATTTTATTTTTAATTTTAAACTAGTGTTATCCTCGTGCAATGCTGTGAAAATTTTTATGACTTTATAAAAAAAATATGAAAATATAAGCAATTATAAATTCATAAATTCTCAAAATATGTATTTTATAAGCTTTTGTATGGTTATTTATAAAAAAAATTTAACTATTTTACAATACCAATCATAATAACAAAATGAAAATAGATAAATGATAATATAAATTTTTATTGAACTTAGATGAATAATGGCGAAGGCTAAGCTATCAAATAATAAAATTGAATTAACAAACTAATTTCATATCTTTAAGATATCTATGTAAATTATTGTCTTAGAACTCAAGTTATCCTCATATTTTTAAACGTAGCTACGACAAAGTATAAAATATTTCATCAGTTAACAAATAAAATAAAAATCAAATTAATCCCTTTTGCACTCTCACCCTTTTCTTGTTGACTTTAGCTTGCGGTATGTTTTCCTCTCTTTTCTTCCTTTAAACTTTTAGATTTCGTATATTACTTTATGAATCTTAAATATTGATTGTTTAATTCTAATTTCAGATCAGTTCTTAAATGTATATAAGGAAAAGACTAAGAAATGGTATTAAAGCTTTTCATCTGTAAATTGATTGTAGCAAGTCTATTCAAGCCAATCATAACATAGTATTTTATGTTTCAAATTTCATTATAAAGTTTTACCTCCTAATGTTTAATGTTGGTGTAGTTGTCTTAATACTTTTTTGAAGCTAAATATTATTCGATTTGATTTGTTAATATGATAAGTGACTTCCTCAGAAAACTTCCCATTTAATCTGCTCTGTATAAGGGAAAGAGGAGAGCAAGCATAAATTTTTGCAAGATAAAAATCTATTCAACCGTCAGCAAGCAATATCAAGTGCTAGTATGCTTAAAAAGCAATGACTCTCTGGTATGACCATTTTCACATAGGTGATCTTGGTAGATAGATCAACAAATCATTAATGCGCTTATCTCAAAGTGCAATTATGCAAAATATATACTAACTTTTAATTTACTTACAAGTTAAAAATTAAGCAACTTAAAATTCTTAAAAGCATAAAAATAATTATTAAATTATCCTCAATTATATAAATCAAAATTAGTAAAAGAAAAGGAAAGATACCATTTGTTCTTTGATTTCAACAATGACATCAGTGTTCCAACTTCATGCTCATTTGATTTAAAAAACCCTTCTTAAATATCTATATTAAAAATATATACATAAGAAAAGAAAAACCATAAATTTTTTCATGAAAAGTCCTAAAAATCTAGAGTAAATATAATTTAGCAATAAATTTCTACAACACAGAGTGGTAAAGTTCACTTTAGCGAATATATTCTTTTAATAATACTATAGTTGCAAATATAATTTCAAGGAGTAAGAGTAATTTGAAAGAAATGAAGCAACAAATTCCAAGATTTAGAGTTAGTTTTTTTTTTTTTTTGTTTGTCATAATACCTAAATGTGAACATTGAATAAACACTCGTAGACCATTCCAAAAAAATATCTTATCCACTTATGGCTTGCAAAATCAAGCTCAACATTATACTTTTTATTCTTTAGGCCAAGGGACTACATCAATTGTTTTAAAAAAAAAGTTATAATAACTGAAATAACTGCATGAAGTCCTTGCTATCATATGTGGATATGATTATAATACCTTTTTTTTGTCATAATTTATCCCATAATATTGTATATGATTGATTCTTAATTTTTCTATTCTTGAATTGTTCACATACTAATGCTTATGTTTTAAACTACTCATATTGTTTAATAGTAATTTTAAAACAAATGAAACAATCAATATTAAACTTTCAGTTCGTTTTTTCATAATACTTGAATGTAAACATTAAATAAACATCTCCATAAACCATTTCAAGATAGTGTCTTGTCCTATTTTGTCTCTACAAAATTAAACTCAATATTATACTTTCTATTCTTTAGGCTAAGGCACTATACCAATTAGCCCTAATTGGCTAAGCAAAAAAATCGAGAAAACTAAAAGCCGATTTGAACTGTAGTATTTGGTTTAGATTTTATCTAATCCAATTTGGTTTGGATACTAATCATATATTCGGTTTAGTTTTTAGTTTACAAATTAAAAATTCACATTTTTCAAACTGAACTGAATTTTTTTATTTAATTTTTAATTAGTTTTTAACTTTTATAGCATAAAAATAAATATTTTATTTCAAAATTAATGTAAAAAATTAAAAATACTATAGCAAAAGTATAATTTTTAAAATTTTAAAAAAACTGATGAACCAAATCGATTCAAACCGATGAAATTTGATTTGATTTTTAAAAATCCAAATACTAGACATTGACCATAAATTTTTTTCAAAATTGATTTGAATCAAACTATTATCATTCAACATAGTTTTATCTCACCCATATCATGAGCATGTTCTTTAAAGTATCCGAACCTTGTTCCTATTTAGATTTTAAAAGAAATAAAAAGTGAATCATGGCCAAAGACATGAAGCAAGCTTATTTCCCAATGAGAAAAAGGATTATAAAAAATAGTATTGACAAATGTTTTCATACCTATGCTTATGATTAAAAAAAACCAATTATCCATGACAAAATAATAAGAAAATAGAAAAATGGAAACAATCTAACCCCAAAACTCATAATCAAAGCAAAAGGAAAATTTTCTAATACATTGTTTTTCAAAATTTACCTTGTTTTAGGTCAATTGACAATGGTTTAATAATATAAATGATGTCAGGTTTTCTACAGCTTCACTTATTCAATCATCAGTAATGCCATAATATATGTTGCAATTACTTATCATTATTTTACTCAAGACTATACCTATTAAGGAAGGAAAAAGAATCAGACTCATTACTAAATTTATTACCATTAAAAATCATTACGTCTTTTTTTTGAAATGTAGGCATGCCTTAATTTAATCACATAATAACGCGCACAAAGAATAGAATTGAAACATGTTTTAGTTGAGTTGATATTTCACAAACTTAAATGTTATTGTTTATTCTATATTCAAATATTTAACGAATTTTTTCTTCAGTTCTTTCTCCATGTTGATGGCCGCATGGTAGAACCTCATCAGGTACCTCATAAATATCCTTTGTAGGTTGCCATAGTTTAAGAGCATTGTAGGCGTAAATAAATGAAATTGCAAAATAGGTTAAGTTAATCCAATTTGCCTAATCAAATTTGATATTAGCTACAACATAGCTTACATTGAACAACTCCATCTCTCTGGTTAACAAATTACATGATTTATAAAAAGATAAACTTTAAAATAATCTAAAAAATACTTTAAAAAAGACTCTTAATATTTTCGTGCATTAATGTTAAAATTCAAAACTAATGTCACAAAATGAAGAAGTGAAACAACCATTTTGAAAAATTAGACCGATTGATTGATTAGTCTTTATTCTTAAAGAAAGATAATAGAAACTTTAGTGTACATTGACATTGATGCACATATAGAAGTGAGTTTAATGGTACAAACTTCAAGATATTTCATATTTGAAATCAATAATATATGCTAAGCATTTCAACATCCAGAATTATCTACTAAAATAATTAATTTCAAAAAATGGTACTTTCTATAACATTCATTTTTTGTAAATGCCTTATGTCATAATATATCAAGACAGGAAACTCAACATATCAGAGTAGTCAATACTTCGAATCATTATAGGGCCCCAA
>JBBYHM010000002.1:1446198-1457610 GCA_038381775.1 Adansonia rubrostipa | reverse complement strand
ATGTGAAGTCTACTACGAGAGATAGCCATAGTTTTTCTTGTACATCATTCAGACTCTTATAGGGATGGTGATTCGTCTTTGTTGCAACTATGGATGGGAATTTTCCTAACCCACTAGGTATTGTGGGTTGTCTTGGCTCCACTGGGGATACAACAAAAAATCTATTCTCAAGCATTTGGATTATTGCATTTCCCGATTCAGGAGGCTTAATCATTTTCTTGGCAATTGAAAGGCATTATTAACAATTTGGAGATTGTTTGACTGATTAGGTTGATGTCTCTGGTTTTAATAGGATTCTGATAGAACACATGGGTCAATTTTTGGTTAGCTTAAAAAAAATGGTTTTTCTTGAGATATGGCTTGTGAAAGTAAGAAAAGTTTGGTGTATGGTCATGCTGAGCAGTTGTTTGGATGCGAAAAGTGTATGATCTTGATGATCAGGGCCTGAGCATAATTCTCTATGCTTTTCTTTTCCTTTCAATGTAATATCGAGATGTCCTGATGCATATTTAAGTTGATTATCAAACATCATTAGTTAAATGACAAGTGCAATGTAAATTGTAAAGGGGTTAAAAGAAACAAGGTAATATTTATTCATGACAACAAAAAGATACAACTTAGTATACCTTTTGACAAATAAGTGATTTGGTGGTAAGAAGTGTGATCTTTTGGGCAGAAGATGCCTCTAACGATCATGACATGAATGTTCTTTAAATGCTTTCCAAGATCTTTCTCAAACAATGCATGTGACTAGTATGAACTGATCTTCAAAAGATCCTAAGGATTGCTTCGCTTTGTTCTGTAAGTGATCTCAATCTATGCCCTATCAAAATTGATCTTCTCAAGTTGCCCTTGCGAGTTTTCAACTATAGTGAAATTGGTTGCCCAGATGCCCTTTTTAGATTTTCGTCTGGACGCCTTTTTTGTTTTCTTTTTTTTTTGTTTCTATTTTTTTTAAGAACTCCTTTTCAGGTTTTCGCCCTTTACATGTAATATTTCTTGATGAAATATGAGTTGGCTGGGTTGGACAAGGGATTGCTGTCCATTTCTGACAAGATTAGGCCCCTCTGGACAAGGCTTACTTCACGACATACGGTCTTTCCCAATTAGTGGTTGACTTGCCTCGTGCATCTTTGTCAATTGAGAGGATTTTTTTTCAATACCAATTCACCTGTGTGAAATTGTCATGGGCACATCTTTTTGTTGTATGCTCAGATTATGCATCTTTGATACATTTGACCATGGCAGATGGCTTTCATGCATTTTTTCTCAATGAGGTTGAGCTGATAGCATCTGTT
Organism: Adansonia rubrostipa; assembly: GCA_038381775.1. Lineage (NCBI taxonomy): Eukaryota > Viridiplantae > Streptophyta > Magnoliopsida > Malvales > Malvaceae > Adansonia > Adansonia rubrostipa. The sequence goes on along the minus strand of JBBYHM010000002.1, from coordinate 1,456,312 downwards.
CTTGACCTATTCAGCCTCTTCAAGTTTGGTTTCCATTAAGACTCTGAGAGAAAGGATCTTGACTTTGATAGGCAATACAACTTCCATTCTATAGATAAGGGAGAATAGGGTAGCACCCGTAGAAGTGCGAACTAAGGTCCAATAGGCATGAAGTGCAAAGGATAGCTTTTCATGCCAGTCTTTGTAAGTCTCAGCCATTTTTTCAACTATTCTTTTGATGTATTTGTTGGCCACCTTGACTGCCCTATTCATCTTTGGGTGATAAGGGATAGAATTATGATGCTGGATCTTGAACTGTAAGTAGACTGCTTGCATCATTTTATTGTTTAAGTTGCTTACCTTGTCTATGATGATTTGGTTTGGGAGGCCATATCTATAAATGATGTCCTGCTTAACAAACTAGCAGACAGTCGATCTAATGACATTAGCATATGAGGTAGCCTTCACCCATTTGGTGAAATAGTCGATTGCTACTAAGATAAAATGATGCCCATTACAAGCTTTATGGGTAATCGGCCCGATCACATCCATGCCCTACATGGAGAAGGGCCATGGGGCCATCATAGCGTTAAATGGCGCTGGAGGGAATTGATTTTGTCCACATAGATTTGACACTTATAGCATTTTTAGGCGTAATTGATGCAGTCTTTCTTAAGGGTCAACTAGTAATAACCCATTCTCATGATTTCCTTGGCCACCCGATGTCTATTAGCATGTATGCTGCAAATCCCTTCATGAACATCTTTTAGGATCCTTTTGGCTTTAGGAGTGTTGATGCATCTAGGCAATACTCGATCATGACTCATTTTGTACAAGATTTTTCCATTGAGAACAAATCCCATAGCCAGCTTTCTGAAAGTCCTTTTTTCAGTCTCGGTTGCATGTTTGGGATATTGCTAATCCTTGATGTAACAAAGGATGTCATAGTATCACGATAGGCCATCCTTACTCTTTTTTTACACTATGATAATGTACCAGAGTTGTATGGATGCTCATCTGGATGGGAGCAATGTCTGACTCTTGGTTGACTTTAAACATGGATGACAAAGTAGGTAAAGCATCAGCTATTTGGTTTTCTTCTCAAGGTAAGTGTCAAAAACTGATATCATCAAATTCTTTCTTGAGTTTTGCCATCAGCTTCCCATACTGCATAAGCTTGGCATCACGAGTTTGCCATTCCTCTTTCAATTGGTAGATGACTAGAGTTGAATCATCGAATACCTGTAATGTCTTGACGTTCCACTAAATGGCTACTTGAAGCCTCTTGACACAAGCTTCATATTCTGCGATATTATTTGTGCAATTGAAGCTTAGCCTTGCTATGATCGGATAATGACTCCCATCGGGTGACATTAATATTACCCTAATTCTATGTCCTAAAGCATTTGACGCTTCATCAAAATACATATTCCAAGATCGATCTTGGTTAGAGTCATTTTTGTCTTCAAAAATACACATTAGATTTTTATCTGGGAAGTCAAAATTTAAGGGTTCATAGTCATCTGCTGCTTGACTTGCCAAAAAATTAGCTATCACAATGCCCTTGATGGCCTTTTGACTGACACAAGCAATGTCGTATTCAAAAAGTAGGACTTACCATCTAGCTAACCTTTCTAATAGTGCAAGGGTTTCACATAGATAATTGATAGGATCAAGCCTTGCAATTAACCATGTGGTGTGATATAGCATGTACTGCCTGAGTCTCTCGGTTGTCCACACCAAAGCACAACATACCTTTTTGATTGTGAAGTAGTTGCACTCGCATTTTGTGAACCTTTTGCTTAAGTAGTAGATTGATTGTTCCTTCTTTCTTGACTTATAATGCTGCCCTAATACACAACCGATAGACTTGTGAAAGACTGCTAAGTAAAAGATTAAAAGTCAACTAGGTACCAGCGACACTAACACTGGCAGGCTGGACAAATAATGTTTGCCTTTTCTCGCTCAAACTCCCTCCTAAGTAGCTCGATCTCAGAAGGTGGTTCCTCTATTGGGATTTACAGTATCTCAGAGTTAAGTGGTGGCAATGGATCGTTAGTACAGTGAAGTATCCATTATTCATATCCAGGAGTGGTAGGGTTTCCTTTCCAGTATCTTTCCACATAATGGATCTTCTTCCAAGCTTAGAAAGGTAAATAGACTTTCGCTTTATAATTGGGCTCTCTGTATTCAAAATTCCAATGTCCTAAGTCTTTGAAGAATGGGATGAATTGCTAGCACTGGAAGTGACGTAATACCAATAGAGGAGCATAACTGGTATTAATCCCAAGAGCGGTACATAGGTGTAGCTCCACATCTATACATAATCAACTGAGGGAACACCTATAGGGTTCTCCATATGATTTCTTCCTCCTTGATGTTTCATAATTCCTAGACCTAATGCTTTTCTATCTTATCTTGATGACATTCTTCCTATAATGCCATGGAAAGAAGACTGATCTTGAAGAAGAAATTTTGCCTGGCTTTCCCTTTCTTAACACAGAGATGACCTAGGAGCTATATCTGGAGCAATGGGGCACGCCCTATAAACTTTCCTATTCTTGTTCTTTTACAAAAGTTGAGGGCGTGGATGGTTTTGGTGATGATAGTAAAGCAGGGTTGATGTTGCAACATAGGTGAGAAAAGAAATCTGTGACTGTCGCTTCTACATAACCCAAAGTCTTTAGGAATATGATGAGCTCGTAGATTGCCAGAGCGTAGACATCTTGAACCTTTTTTTAGTCAAAAAGATTTACCATGGCCTCTTTTAAGCTAGCTCAAGACATGCATTCACTACTCCCTTTTACTTTGACGTGACTATCAACCCATGCTTCTATGACTCCAAGAATTTGCCTCAACCTTTTCTTGAACGGAGGAGGTGATAATGCTTTGCAGTAAATTTGGTCAGACTTAGCCCTTTCTATGTTAAGTAGCGCTATGTATTCATTAATGGTAGGGAGTAAATCTTGTTCATTGAAGGTGAAACATCGATAGGCTAGATTCCAAAACTATGTTACTGCTTGCAACAAGCTATCATCCAACTGAACTTGAAGCAAGAGAGCTATATGCCTATACTTTTTAGTAAAGGCTTCTTTCTCGTTGTTATCCCAATTGTCCCAAATATGCTTTAATTCCCGACAATTATTCTAACGAAAATCGATCTTGACCTCTTCATGTATTTTTGAGACATAGTCTAACTTTAGGATGTCCCTGTCTTGATGTTGGCGACTTTTGACTATGTTCTAACATTTTCAAAGGACTCGGTAGTGGAGATAAGCTGTTGCTCCATAAATAATGCCCCTTGCTGAACACCAAACTAGAATAATTATCCTAAAATAATGATTGTTATAATTGTTATGATGAGATGATACATGCACCAAAATGCAAAAAAAGGGAAAATAAGTTAGTAGAACATATAGGAGACAAATGTAAGGAAATAAAGAATTTAAGAACATCATAAAAAAATATTCATAACATGTCTCAACCAAGATGGTAAGACGAGAAACGATCAGCATTTTAACATGCTAGGATGCAATCTGCCCTTCATGAGGTAATGCAATATCTTATTTTGATGGAAAAATAACTAACCAGTAGTAATATTCATTTATCACCACTAGTATGGATGTGAGTTAAGCTGTGACTCAGACAGCATAATGGCTTATAGCATAAAACATTGTGAATGATGGTTTTTGCTCACCGTCTCTTATTTAGAGAAAAATTAACTGTCATTCAAGCAGCACGATGGTATACCTTGATAAATGATAAACATATAGATGCGGGTGACAATTGTAGACTCATTGTCACCTACATAATTATGGTAATTAAGAGTAAAGTTATGAATGTTTCCCCAAGTGACCCTATTCTCTAGGTATTTTAGTAGTGTTCCGGTATGGTTTGACATGGTTTAGCTCGTAGAGCTCACTATATAAGGTTTAGATTGATGCCTAAATAGTGTCTGAATCACTCTTTCATCTGATAAAGATAGTTGAGGCATCCCAATCCTAGGCCCATTAGGGGTTTGGCAGAAAGGGTTCAATCCGGTGGATGTATTTCCCTATGCAAATGCAAAAGGTTACTCACGACATACATAGGTAATTTACATCCAGGAAGTTATTATCATGCCTATGCGGAGGGTTACTCACGAGAGACATAGGTAATTTACATCCGAGAAGTTATTGCCATACCTATACGGAGGGTTACTCACGAAAGTGGATAGCTTACCTCTTCCTAATGATTAGGTTATAACCACGCCATGGAGTTTGGTGAGACTCTAATGCTCGTGTTAGTGCATAGTGTGTGACGAGAAAATGATCAAACCTTTCTGCTTACTTTTGTATTACCATTTTTATTAAACTGATGATTATTTTAAAATAAGACAATCCTAACAATCATACTAAACAAAAGATTAGTTGACAAAATAAAAAAATGGTTATAGTTAAATACTGACTGAAAATTAAAAGAACTAGGAACTTAGCAAGACATGGCTAGTTATTGGCCTAACTCCCTATATGGTCCCTAGTGGAGTCACCAAGCTATTGTAATGTGCCTCAGGGTGGATCCTTGCAGATCCATAGGTGCATACAACTTAAAATGTTTCTCTAACTTGGAAATATCTTCTTAATTGAGATTTTCCTTTGCAACATGATGAGAATGAGAAAGTATGGATTCTCGACTTGTGATATAGTGGAGGAGACCATAAGATGAATCGCTTATGTTATTAGTCTCGAATGACATCATGAAATGGCCAACGCCTAAAGTTGCCATTGATTATTTTAGGCTAGGCGTGATCAGATGCCTATTGAAACCTAGAGTTATGAAACTTGAAACGTCGATCCCATGGTCTACCTAGTACAAAGATTTGCCATTTAGGTTTGGGAGTTGGTTACGCATGATGAGGCACGAACCTCTTCGTGATGCTCGCAATCAGTACCTTACGAGTTATGTGTTATCTCAGTTTTGATTCTTTCGATCTTAACTCATCATAATTTTGATATAACCCTTTTTAAATGCATGAATTTTATAAAAATACAAATCCAGGTTTTGATAAAAAGATTTAATCTCATATACGCCCCGGATAGATGGGAAATATAGAAATTAAAATAAAAATGACCTTTGGATTTTACTTTTGAAAATGGAATGTTCCACTTTAGGCAATGGAGAGATACCCACATGGAAAATTACCTTTAATTTTATTTGAAATGATTGGAAAACATGAATGCAAATAATCATCACAAAGAAATCACGTTAGTAAGGCAACAAATGAAGTAACATAACATGGATCATTCAATGGAATGATAAAGAAAAAGGATGGACTATTGGAATTTATCTCGCAATTAGGATCGATTACCTGGGAATAACCAAATCGATAATTTTTTAGATGCATCTAGGTTTCTTGATTGAACGATGTTTGTTTGACACATTCATGGAGGTCCGGGAAGGAGAAAAATTTAATTATAGTTGAAAGATAGGGTTGGAGTATCCCCGTGGATGACAAATAATTTTGACGAAGGAAGATTTTTAAATCTTGTCAATTTTGAAAAATAGGGTTAGAGTATCCCCTCAGAAGGCCAAGGTTAGAGTATCCCCAAAAGTGACATGTCTAACATTCTTTAGAGAAGTCGAGTTGGAAAAATTAAGTTGACAAAACATTGTGATTTAGAAAATGAGTGAGCATTTTTGATAACTTTTAGCAGAAGAAATTAGTGTGAATAAGGATGGTAAAGATGTAAAATATGTTCATGCCTTGATATGAGTGTATGGAAGGTCAAAGCATGTTCTCGAGGCTGATCAGGTGGTATGGTGACATTCAAATGTTTTGAGATGAAGCTCAAGAAAAAGACTCAATTTTGACCATAACCGAAAATGAGGACAGCATCGCTCTATCCCCTTTTCTGAATTTATTCTAAATTGGTTTGAAGGCTTTAGAGGGTGAACATGATACTATTAGAAAGTTAACTCGACGAGGGTCAATTTAAAAATATTCCCAATATCCCAAAAGATCACTTTCCAGGGGAATAAATTTTCAAGTTTAGATTAATTACACTGCTAGTAGAGCATACGAGGAAAAGGGTGTGTCAAAATTTGAAAAATTATTTTGGACTCGTTTGGTACAAAAAAATTACAAATAATAGCTTTCCAGAAAGTGAATTTTATGAACATTTTACGAAAAATGTTGGACAAATTTAGAAAAATCATTTAGTAGGCATAAAGGGCCCAACCAGAATGCATTTTGTTAACTCTAGGGATTCCAGACAGTCTAGGTTTAAAAAATCGTAATTCTTTCATCCCGACTGATCCGGGGATGAATAAAACCTCATTTAAAGATATTTTGATGCACTTTCAGAGGAAAATATTATAAAATTCATGACAAATTGTCTAGGATTTTAAAGTGATTTTTTAATTTGTAACAGTGATGCTATCAGCAGGGGACAAAGCAAAGCAGAGGATATTTCTTATTTTCTCTATGTTTATAGGTCCAAACTCGAGTCATCAATATTCGAACGTCCATGATTGAAGGGAAAGAGTGGCATAAGCATCGCAAACTCATTTACATAGCCTCAAAGTAAGTTGAGATGATGAAATAGCTCGTTGATCATACCACTTAAGGTTTTGACTCAAAAACAAGGCATGAACATTTAGGGAACAAATGCAGGGTCATTTTCATTGGAAAATCAAAAGTTCTGAGCTCATTTAATTAGGATTACAGATCTGGAAAACTTCATCTTCCCCAAGATTTTTTTAGTTAACTTTAGGAAAATGCTAAGTTCATGCTAGTCCTCATTGGTTAAGGTTAGTATGCTTGGCTTGGGGAGGTTTTGAAAATCAATTTTTTTTTTTTACAATCATCAAACATGCATTTAGGCAAGGAGAAGACAATGAACATACAAGGGAATAGCACATAACATGAATAGGGATGCTAACTTTACCAATGGTCTTGACAAAAAAAGTGTTATGTACATATCTTATGAAGTGAAGATGCCGAAAATGACAATGATTCATGACAAAAGATAAGTTAACCTATAAACATGCTTGAAACATGCTAGGCTAAGGATTTGTGCATGGATTAAACATAACATGATGCATGGATATGGCATAAACTGCATAAGTAAGAGCTATCAAAATAATGAGGATGAAATGAAGCATTTTGCACATCAAAGGGCATTAAGGCATCCAAATGCTAAACTACCACAACTAAAAGCCACAATAATGCATAAGAATCCTAAGAGGGTGATGGAAACATGGAGAGCTCACTAAAATGATGAAGATGCTAAAAAATAGAAAATGAAAGTGATAAAGTAAGAAGTTATACCAACAAAACTTTAATTTTTGGCCAAATAGCTAGAGTAGCAAAGATGGCTTGAATTTCCCTCTTTTCCTTATTGTTAACAAGTAAGAAAAAGAGAGGAACAATGAGGTTTTGGTTCTGGTATGGATGAGGGTGATTTTCAGAATATGTAGTGGTTGAGAGTGAGTGTTTTGGGACTATTTTTGGGTGTTGAGTGAAGAGCTATGGGATTTGGTTTTCTTAATATGTGTATGTGTTTTGGAAGTTGAAACTGAATAGGAATCTCCCCCTCTTCAGCTAAGATATAAGTTGTCTATTTATACCAGCATTTTAGAGCCAAATTGGAGGTATTTTTGATTATTTCTCGAGGGGGACAAAGTGATGTTAGTTTTATGGCTATAGAGTGGCTGTAGGCAACAACTTGCTGCCAATATAATGGACATAGGGTTGGTGGTTTAAATGCTAAAATAATTTTCTAACAAATAGGGTGGCTGATGGTGATCTTGGTCAACAAACTAGGGAAGAGTAGGGTGATCATGTGACATTGACCTTTTTTATCTAATTTAGACTACAAAGATGTTTTGATTAATTCAAAAGTCCAAATTCATGATCTGATATGTGTTTTGACCTTTTATGATGCAAAGAAATGAGTTAAAATCGAGTTTTGGATCAATGGTGGATGAGTCAAAATTTCTCGAACTGTGGAAAATGGCCTGCATGTATCGACACATTGTAGAATGTATCAATACATTTGGTCTAAAAACCTTGAGTGTATCGATACAATGAACATTGTATCGATACAATGATCATTTTATCGATACTACTAACCATTGTATTGATTCAATGCTTCATTGTATCGATACATGTTGATATGTATCGATACATTTCTTTATAGAATGCACGTTTTGGTCTTGGCATGGCCTAGTATCGATATATGAGATTTTGTATTGATATATAAGCTCATGTATCGATACGTAAGCTCATGTATTGATACATTTACATGTTGCATTGATGCAAATGGGACATTTCAAATTTTTGGATCATTGGAGCATTGTATCGATACATGAGAACCATGTATCGATATTGAAGCAAAATTATGAATTTTCTCATATCTTTTGTCCTTGGACACCTTGAACTACGTCTTTGATACCACATCTTTGAATTTATCTTTGATATAATCCATAGGGCTTTTTGACCTCTTTAAAAAGTACTTTTTCTTCGGGCAACACATCTCCAAGCGATCATCGCCCCCTCTCACGTCCATGCCCCAAGTTGCTACAAAACATTAGCCCAGACAAAATAAGGTGTTTACACTAGGTGCTGTGTCAACAAGCATTATTAGGCAACATGATGCTTGGCAAAAAAATATTTTGGGCAAGGTATAAAATGCTTATGGGTCTTATTAAAGAAAATATAAAAACAATGCATCAAAGGCCACTTTTCATTATGTCACCAAGGTCATTCAAACGAATACACAAATCAATTTCCAATTGTTTGTGACCAAGTTAAGGCAAATCGGGAAGCCACAAATATGTACGAGTTATATTGGGGTGCAAGTATTGATACGAGGCCTTTACGGTGTGTAAAACTTAAGTTTTCATGTGTAATATTGACACAAGAGGGTTTGGTATCGATACCTTAGGTGTGTTATCAATACCTGGCATGCTTGTATCGATACAAACCTTGGCAATAGCTGAAGTTATAATTTTTAGCAAAATGTATTGATACACAAGCATGAGTATCGATACAAATCCATGGAGTATCAAGATAGGCCTCTAAGTCTAAAGACCAAAAACATTTTTTGCTCTTACTATCGATACACAACTCATTGTATCGATACTCATAAGTAAAAGGTACCTATGTATCGATACACCAAGGCATTTTTACCTAGTTCGAGCCACTTTTTAACCTTTAAAAACTCGATTTAAAAATTTTTTTGCACTAAGGAATTATCATAAATCATAGCAAACCTCAACTATGGGCTCATTAACAAATTCAAACAAATTTTTGGAGGCCAAACAATTAATGACAAAGGTCACTTTCTTAAAAGGGTATGGCAGGCATATCTCCAGTTGCAGGCTATCACAGCCTTTCTGCCTCCTTACTTAGCATGGCAGAACTAATAAGAAGAGAGTCAGCTAAGCATGGTAGCTAGAGATGTTCCCTGGTCTGGGAGAGAAAAATCAAAAATGCCCTTGTCTTGTCTCTTAAAGGTATTGGCTAAGCATTAGATTTCTTTTCAACTATTAAAAAACTCTCTACCAACTATCTCAAAAAAAATAAAAAAACTCTCAGAGAAGCTCTTTAGTAATCCCCAAAAACTCTTCATCCATCCCCACAAATCCTCCATCAACTCCAGCTCTAATAACTCACCAAAACACTATTCTATTGCCTTTCACCCTCAGCCAACCTCCATTCTAGTAGCTCTCTAGAGCCACTATTAGAACACCTTCGAAAACTCAACCTTTCACACACTTTCATCCTTAAAACACCCTATCAGCAACCATATTGCCAGAAAGCTTCTTCCTTTCACCCTTTTCTTGCTAAATAATAACAAAAAGAGGTCAAGAACTGAGCTTTAAGTCATTACTTTAAAAAAAAGGAAACTTCAAACTTTTGCTGGTATATTTTTTACCTTGTTTTGTATTTTTTTTCCTTTGATCATCGATTTCATTTGAGTCAGCCTTTCATGTTGCCATAACCCTCCTATTACTCCCATACATCTTTGTTGCCTTGGTTGTGGTACTCTTAAGATCTTAATGACCTTTTTGACACCTTGATGTTATTGGATATATAAAGTTAACATGCTTCATTTTCATCATCATACAACCTCTTTTCATGCATCTGTTT
>JBBYHM010000002.1:1411267-1446098 GCA_038381775.1 Adansonia rubrostipa | reverse complement strand
CATCTATGTTACCCATTTCCATGTCAAAATGTCATCTTTGCATATTTGAGTGTTTAATCCATGTTTATCTTCGTATGTGTTGTATTTTGTTCATTATATCTCCATTAAAATGCTTGCTTGTTTCTTATAAACTAATTTTTAAAAACATCTCCAAGTTCATGTTACCTCCAATAGATGAAAAGTAACATGGACTTAATGTTTCAATCAATTGGTCTCCCAATCTTAGGGGCAAATCAACATTTTAGCTCAGGATTCATGGTGAAATAATTTCATTTTTCAAAAAAAAGGGAAATCTTTTTTAGTATTAATCCTTGGTCTTAGGTCTCGTGTTCCTTTTGGTGACATGGTCAACAGGTTATTCCATCATCCTAAACTACTCCAAAATTGTGGAATGAACTTGTAAAGCATGTGTTCCTTTCTATCACGGACGTTTAGACATCTTAGGCCCGAATCTATCTTCAAAAAAAATCAGAACATCAAACAATCCCCCTATTTTTGCTTTAGCAGCATTATAGTCCAAATTTGAAAAATCATTTTCGAACCATAAAATATTTCCTTTGATTTTTCTAATATTTTTACTTTATAAGGCATCGAATTACCTTTCTAACGGTGTCTTATTTGCCCTTGGATCATCCCGGACAAGGGAGTTATGACTTTTCGAACCTTTGCTATCTGAAACCCCTATAACCAGCATGTAACATTCTATTTGGGCCTTTACGGCCCACCAGATGCTTTTTACAAAACTTCCAAATATTTTTTCCAAAAAGTTCACAAAATTTTATTTCCTGAAAGGTATTATCTATGATCTAATGATCCTAGATAAGCTTCGAATGATTTTTCAAAATCCAACACCTCTTTTAATTGCACATGCTGTTGTGCTGAGACAAACCTAAAATTGAAAATTAATTCTACCTAGAAAGTGATTTTCTAAAATTTAATGGAATATTTTTATATTAAACCTTGATGAGTTACCTTTCCAACGATGCCTCATTTACCCCTTGAAGCTTTTGGATGTACCCAAAAAAATGCAAGAATAGAGGGGATATAATGTTGCCCCTTGTTTTCAACCTAATTTTCAAATCTCCTTTTATCAAGATGTTCAGATGTCTCAAAATGCGTTTGGTTGATTCCCCATAACATCAGCCCCTTTGACTCAGATCAAAATTAAAAGATAAAAATAGGATTTCTAATTAAAATTTTGGCTAGTGGAGATACTCTAACTCTATTACTTTAAAGGGGATACTTTAACCTTATTTTTAATTAAAAAATTCAAATTTTCTCTTTGTTCCTAAATGTTTTCCTAACTTTAGGGATACTCCAACCCCACTATTCAAAGAAGATACTCCAACGTTGTTTTTTTATTAAAAATTTAAATTTTCACCTTAATCTTAACTATTTTCATAACTCTATTTTAGGGGATACTCCAACCCCACCTCACCAAGGGGATACACTAACACCACTTTTACCTCAAAAACTTAAAATTCTCTCTTTTGGATGCCTCAAACTGTGTTGATAAAAAGTCATCTTTGTTTTTCAAATTACCACTAATCCAGACTGATCTTTAAAATTATCATCTCAGTTATTATTTAATAATTGAAGGCAATTATGAGATACATTTCAATCGTCCCTCCCTTTTTACATTTTCTTTTTTTGTGATTGCTTGTTTATGATATTATTACGTTTCCTATTTTTTGCCTTAGTACTTGCTTTCCTTTTGTAGTGACTATTCTGCATTCATATTTTAAATTCATTTTCCATTAAAATTTACAAGGCGATGTTTTGTGTTGGTATCTCTCCAGTGCTTAACACGAAACATCCAATTTTTTTAAAATCTAATTCAGAAATCATTTTCATAAAAATCCCTATGTTCTTCACATCTCTGAGGCACATATGTGATCTAATTTTCTTTAAAAAACCCAGATTTTCATTTTTCAAAACTTCATGCATTAAAGAGGATTATATCTAAATAGAGTCCAAATGGAGCCGATTTAATCGAGACCAAATTAAAACATAGTTATAGGTAGCGATTTTGGGCATCGTGGGGATGCTAGTTCTTCCCCACGCATAACCAACTCCCGAACCCTACCAATGAATCTCTGGACTTTGTAGACTTTGAAATCAATGTTTCAAGTTTCGTAACTCATAAAATTGTTTTTAATAGGTGTTCGATCTTACCTAGCCTAAATGATCAGTGGTGACTCTAAGTTTATGGCCATTTCCTAGTGACCATCCAGGTCTAGTTGGATAAGCGCCTTATCCAACGGTCCCTGTCCCTTTCATATTATCACGTCTAATCCAAATCTTGATCAAGGGATGGCTCAAAGGCTCGACCACAATGAACCATCATTTATTTTTAAGTTGAGAGCACTATGACCTTCGGATCGTTCGAAGATTTAAAGGTTGGGCAAGTGGTGACAGCTTGGCGACTCCACTAGGGAGCATTTTAGAGAGTTAGGCCTATAACTAGCTACTTTTCACTCGATTCTCAGTTTTTCGATCTCCATAATTATTTAGACATAATTATCTTTTATTTTTACATTCTAATCTCTATTGTTTATGTTTTGTCCTAAGATAGTTAGGGATTACTCATGCCCAAATAAATGTTAATTTGAATAAATATGGTAATATAGAAGTGAAACAAAAAGGTTTGATTGTTTCCTCGACACACGCCATGCACTTGCATTTGCACTAGATTCCCACCATACACCATACACCGTGGTGTGGTCAATATCCTAATTATTAAGAGGAAGTAAGCCATCCATCTTCGTGAGTAACTCTTCTCATAGGCATGGTGAGACCTTTCAGGATATAAATTACCCATGTCTCTCGTGAGTACCCCTCTATACTTGCATTGGGAAATACATCCACCGGATGGAACCCGCTCTGCCAAAACTGTGATGGGCTTAGGATCGGGGTGCCTTAACTGTTCTTACCAGACGAAAGAGCAATTCGGATACCAAAGTAGACATCAACTTAAACCTAATAGTGAACCTTATAAGCTAAACCATGTCAAGACATACCAAATGCTGCTAGAATAACCCAAAGATTAAGGTCACTCACGGAAGCATTTCTTACATTTACTCCTATATACCATTAGTTACACAGGTGATGATGGGTGAACATTATCACTCGCATTTATCTTTTTATTTTTATGATCATTCCTTTAGGATATGCCATTACATTAACGACAAGTCCTCTTTAATAAGTAGGTAAGGACAAGTGAATGCCATTACCTACAAATAGTCATATCTAACCAAGATAAGCCATCATGCTACCTGAACAACAGCTTAGCATGCGTTTAACATAGATGGTGATGAATAAACATCACTATTTAGATGGTCAGTCTTAATCTTTGTGAGGTATCATGTTGTTTCATAAAAAGGTAATTTTAATATGGACATACTGGTATGCTGCTTGTTTAATGCCTTAAACATTTATATTTATCATGTCTGCCTTAGGCATCATACCGCCTATTCTTAGGGCAAATTTTGGGATACATTTTTGCTACTATTTTTTCATTTCCTTATCTTTTACCTATTATTTTGTATTGGTTACTGACTTATTCTCTTTTTGCTTATCTTGTTCAGCATGCATCATTTCATCATAATTACTATCATCATGGAACAATTAGCTCTAATGGATCAGTGCTCACTAAGGGGCATTTGCCATGGAGCAACAGTCCACTTTAGAGCTAAAAACCCTTTGAAAAAGTTCAAGCATGGTTGGAGCACTGACAGCATGAAGATGAAGACATCTTTAAGCTGAGGCATGTCTCAGTAATGCATGAAAGGACCAAGATAAGGTGCCATCAAAATGATTGGCAAGATAGGAAGACCATATAGACCAAGTGGGATGATACTAAAAGGGAATCATTCACTAAGAGATATGAGATATCACTATTTTGCTTTAAGTTCATTTAGATGTCGGTTTGCTGCAAGTAGCCTTTTAGTTTTGGAATCTAGTATACTAGTGTTTCATTTTCAATCATGAAGACTTCGTCCCTATGGTTAATGAATGCACTACGTTACTTAACATTGAAAAGGCAAAGGACGACAAGATATACTATAAAGCATTGAATCCTCCAACCTTCAAGAAAATATTAGCTTAAATCCTCAGGGTAATAGAGACTTAGATTAAGAGTCATACCAAAATAAAGGGGAATAGTGAATGCATTTCATGGGCTAGTTTGAAAGAAGCAATGGAAGTACCATTGACATCCAAAAAATCCAAGATATCTACGCTTTAGCGATATATGGTTTGGTTATATTTCCAAAGACCTTAGGCTATGTTGAAGCTACAATAGCATATGTCTTTTCTTATTTATGCTGCAATATTAATCTCGCCCCTGCCATCATTGCTAAATTTATTTGAGCTCTTAATTTTTGTAAGAAAATATGTATAGGCCATTTCATTGGGTGTGCTCTACTCCTTCGCATTTGGCTTATCAGTCACTTTGGCTTGGAAGAAAGTAAGACATCATACTGCTTCTTACCCAGCTCTAGCCCTATTTCTAAGGTACTTGAGAAGGAATGGCCTTAAGATAAATCTCAAGAGCAACGAGTCTAAAAGTTTTGAAACCTCAAGAGAGAGGAGGTAAGGTGGAAAGCTTTTTGGTTATCCCCATAAATGATCACATACTCATGTAGAGATTACAGCTGTGTGCCACTTATAGGATTATAGGGGAGTACTAGTTATGCCTTCTTTTAGTCTTTCAATAGTTTTGGTACTGTTAGTTCATCACCTTCATCCAAGACCTAGAGTTATGGGATTTCGATTATGGTGAGCTCAACTATAATTCGAAAGTCCAACTAGCCTTTCATGCATGGAAACAAACCCATTGCATGGAGAGATATTGGAGAGGGAGTAGTATGACCTTAAGATATGATGAATGGAGGATTCATTGAATTAATGAAACCGTACCCTTGTCTAGTATAAGGACATCATAAATGCTAGTTGACAAATTTCCTTTCAAAATTAAGTTGCTCAAGCAAGGTTCAAACAAGAAAAGGCAACCTTTGCCAAGGAGATCGCTTGATTAAAGCAGGAAAATAGTCAATTGAAAATGGACCTCTACCTCAAGGATGGGAAGATGAATAGGGCTATCAAGGAGAAAAATCACCTTAAGGAGGACCTCGAGAATTTGAAGAAAGACTATGTGGCCCGTAATAAAACAATCAAGTCTCGAAGACTTAGAAAGTCATTAGTTGAGTGGAAGACAGAAATTACTACTCTTGAGAGGGAACTACACTAATGGAGAGAAGCTGCTAGGGTCAATAGGGAAAAGCTTGTTAGAACCCAAGCTCTTGCATTAACTTATCGAAGGAGAATAAACGATTAGAGGCTCGAGTCTGATATGTGAGAGCAAACTAAGCTGAAAATGGAGTTCTGACACTCAAAATTCAAGACTTAGAGCATTCTCTTCAAGCTGGCCAAGACTAAGTCGACGCACTAGTGAGAGCCTTCGAATAGTGGGAGCAAGAATGGCTTCAAGTGGTTGATCATGCAAGCCAAAATAATCAGGACTATCATTACTGTCTCATAGAACAAATCCAAGCTACTTAGTTGGAGGTCGAGAACATGATGGATGTAGCCCAATCCTTGACACATGATATCTTGCCTACTAGTGCCCATGAGCAAAAGTTGTTGTATTTCTTAGACCATATAATCAAGCAATGTAACCACGTTAGGCATTTTCGAATGCAATCACATATAATTAAGTCATTTTGTTACTTTAATGAAATATGCTATTAGTGAAGCTATCCCTTTATCCAATTGTCCTTTTTTCATTTGCATAACTAACCTAATCCTTTCATGGTTTTTATTCATTCATCCTCATTGCATCAAACATATGGATAAACATACCATAAAGGCCTAATCCAAAAATAATTAAAGTGAAGGTGATCCAAAACATAGAATCTATAGTTCGTCATTGTTATAACACCCACATTATCAAAAAGTGATAGAAAACAATCACCAGGCCCATACTCAAACTTATGTATAGAGAGTCCTAAGAGCAGGCATTTCGTAAGAATGAGGAACCTCAAGCACAGATCACTGAGCTATTAAATTGTTGTCTAATACATTGAAGGAAAAAGGGTAAACGAGTGCAGTCAAGATAGGGAAAGAAATTACCCACTTGAAAGTAATTTGAACGGTGATACTGAGGCCACCAATGCTCAAGAAGGGGCACTACATGGGTAGCACCCTTCGACAATGAACATCCCACCATCTAAGCCATTTATTTATATCAATCATGCAATGTCTCACTTAATTCAAGGATTTCAAGGCATGAGCTCTTCACCATCAAGGCTTATAGTCTCGGAGCTCGATGAGCACATGAAGTAAGAGAAAACAAAGAAGCTTTGAAAAATAATGAAGACTTGGACAAGTATTACTTATTAGAGAAGTGTCTTTAAGTTGTGAAAAGAAGTAACAAATTTATAATCATAGACACAAAGTCATTAGGGCTAGTTTCGAGCTTCGTCATCCCACCCAAGTTTTAAGTGCTTGATTTTGAAAAATACAATAGGACTACTGACCCTACTACCAATTTTCGCATGTTCTATCGTAAAATGGCAGGACATCAAGAGAATGAGAAGCTACCGATCCATTACTTCTAGGTTAGTTTGATTGGGGTAGCCCTCCGATGGTATATAGGACTTGATACTACAAGAATTCAAACATGGGTAGACTTGGCATGCGTATTCCTTAAACAATATAAGCATGTGTCTGATTCGGTTCTGGATCATCTCTTTCTCATGAACATGGAAAAGAAATCTTTCAAGAGTTTTAGATAATATGCTCAAAGATAAAGAGAGGAGGCAGCTCAAGTTCACCTTCCTTTAACTGAAAAAAATGATAGTTATGTTTGTTGGCACCCTACGAGCTCTTTACTATGGAAGACTAATAAAAAGCACCACATAAAATTTTGTCGATATGGTCATATAAGGTGAAATAATTGAGAACACCATTAAGAGAAGTAGGATATCTATCGGGGAACCATCTAGATCAGTTAAAAAATAGCAAATAAAGGTAAGGAGAGGGAAGTGAATGTTGTAAGTGACAACCGTGCTAGTTTTAATCAAAGTCTACATCCAGTAGTGACCTATGTACTTCCTAAGCACGTTGAATACAAGTCTTACCTCTTACTCATCAGCACCGCAACCAGTCCATGCTACTAGGCTTACTCCTACAATGAGCTTTGCACCAAATCTCATGCAAAGTGTGACTTAGAATGCACAACCCCATAATATGCATAATGCGAGAGCTTCGAATAACTAACAAGCATCCCGAGAAAGGGAGCACCTTGAACCACTCCCTTACTCATATAAAGAGATTTACACCCGTTTATTGGTAGGTAAACTAGTTGCTCTATATTCATGAACCTAAGGACACCACTATACCCTAAATGGTATGATAATGCTTATTGTGAATATCGCATAGGAGTGCAAGGCCACTCCATTGAGAACTGCACTTTATTCAAAAGTAAAAGTGCAGGGTTTACTAAAAAAATGAGTGATCAAGATTAAGCAAGTCCTGGACCAATATAGGGGCTAACCCAATCCCTAATCATGCCAAACCAAGAGTGAATGCGATAATCGATGGAAAAGGCTATTGGGTTAAAAGAAGCATTAGAGAAATCAAAGCCCTGATAAGCAAGGTTTGGCAGGCTTTCGTGAAAACTGAAATAGTAATAAACAATAAAAGTAAAAAAAAATGCCATTAATACATCTTACTACCACTGTGGTCAAAAGCACGAGTTGCAGCATTGTCCATCATTCTTGGAGATGGTCTAAAGGATGATGGATCGGTGCAAAATTGAGTTCTACGAGGACTAAGATGGACGATAGACATGACAATCCATCAATCAATGCCACTGACGAAAAAAAACCCATTAATGGTCGATCTCTAGTTGTCTATCTGTTATAGGCATGAGAAAAAGAGCTAATGAAAGTTTTAGGTAGTACACTACAAGATAGATAGAGAAGGCTGCCCAGATTCATCCCTTACTAACAGAAAAAGAGATGATTGTTAGATTCATTGGCACATTGTAAACCTCTTATTACAAAAAAATAGCAAGAGACTTCCTAAAAAACTTCATGAATGTGGTTATACTCTGTAGGAGGATCGAAGAAGCCATGAAAAATGAATTGAGTAGAAAAAATATATGCAAGGACAAAGGGAAAGGAAAGATAAAGGCTAATAAGCAATCAAAATCCAATATTAAAGCCAATTCATCTTAAACTCGTGTTGAGTTAATCTAAAAGAGATGATCATTGAAAAAAACTGCAAGATTGCAAAAAACATAGAAAAAGTTCAGACGTCAATGAATTTGGTTTGGCACATCTTGGTGTAAGCCAAGCTACTTAAAGCAACTAAAAAAACAAAGGAAAGGATTGACAACTTCTGTGATTTTCATACTGTTTACAACCATACTCTTTAAATATGCAAAGAGTTTTGCATAATTGTTTAAAGGACGATGAATGAGGGTAGCATCGAATTCTATAATGAAAAGTAAACCCCACATACCAAGTCTGCAAACATAACACCATCTGTCAACGCACAAAAAGAAAAAAAAGTAATCTTTCTTATGAGATTAGAACATTGTTGATTTTGTACGACGATCGACCGAAAGTTAAAATTGATCATGTTTAGTCTCTAGCAAAGATGATCATTCAACTTCCATCTCCCTTCTCGTATAAAGATGATAAGGCAGTTCTTCAAAACTATGAAACCAAAACTTAATCATTGGAGAATCTAGCTAGCAAACAATAAGCGTTGACCTTTCAAAGGCAAGTCACCTAATTCGAAGTAGCCGATGTTACACCCCAACAGAATTAATAAACAACACTCAGTAAGAAAATTCTAATCTCGTTTCTTAAGCACTGAAGTCTGCAATCAAAAACTAAGAATCAGTAGCTGTCAAAGATCTAGTGAGCGAGCAAGAAGCTATAGAATTCTTCAAATTCATCAAGCACAGTGAATACAACATTGTCGATCAGTTAAACACATAACCTACCGAGATATCAGTGTTGTCACTACTATTGAATTCGAAAGCTCACAAGAGTACCCTTCTCATGGTTTTGAATAAGGCCTATGTCTTTCCCAACATCTCTATAGGTCAGTTGGATCGCCCAGTGAACAACATTAACCTGATAATTACATATCTTTTAGGAATGATGAAATCCTACATGAAGGAAGAAGAAATTACAAAGCCCTCCATATCACCACATATTGTAAAGGTACCACGTGGCCCAAGGTGCTCATTAATAATGGGTCGACTTTAAATGTAATGCCATGTCATGCTTAAACAAGCTCCCTATTGATGCGTCTCATATCTAAAATAGTCATACGATTTTATGAGTATTCGATGGAACTTGCTGGAACATTGTGGTGAACATCACTATTCCATTCCAAATCAGCCCATGTACTTACAAAGTTGACTTCCATGTGATGGACATTACTTCAACATATAACTGCCTGTTGGAAAGGCCTTGGATTCATTCTACTGGGGCAGTGCCGTCATCTTTGCATCAAAAGCTAAAATTCATCATTGAGAATAAAGTTATCAGTATCAAATGAGAAGAAGATATCATTGCTGCCACCTCAACTGATGCTCTATATGTTAAACCTGACGAAGATATCCCAGAATCCTCTTTCCAATCCTTTGAGTTTGTCAACGTTACTTATGTCAAGGAAGGGTTGCCAATAGTTTAGCCTCACTTACCAATGAGTACTTATATGGGTTTGAAGTTGATTGCCGGCAAAGGTGCCTAGGCTGAAAAGGGAATCAAAAAATGCCTTCAAAGAGTTGTATCCTTAAAAGTGGTCAACCAGATCGACAAAAGAGGGCTAGGATTCAAACCCAATGCATAGCAAAAAAAAAACAAGCTCAAAAAAAGCATGAAAAAAAGATGGTCCATTTGTTAAGATAAGACACGGAGGATAAACCAATAATGTTCCTACCACTTTAGGAAAGTTTTCACTTAGGGGGACATAAAAATACTGGTTTCGCTAACGCTGTGCTCATATTGAATAAGGCATTTAAGGATTTCTCCATTAATGTGATTGATGAGCCAAAGATGTCAACCATACATTCGAAGATTGGTCTATGCCCTTTAGGATTTGTTATAAGTGTTTGGGCTGAAACTGAGATTCATATACTATTCAAGTGTATTTCAAAGTAATGCTATGAACTAAACCTACATACACCCAAAAGCATTGTAGGATCCTTTGTATGGGTAGCTTTTACTAAGTATGATCAATGAAAATGACTGAACATTTTGCATTCATTTTTTGTGTTCATATTTCTAGTCAACCTAAGACCTTTCTTTACATATTTTTCCACTCATATTATTCATTTTCATATTTTCAGGTGTTTTGATAAAGATAACATGAATATTCATACTGAAGCTGCAAAAATCGATTTTGAGCAACTAATCTTTGTCAGTGAGGTCAAATATAAAGAAGATCCTGAAGAGAACCCCATACCCCAAGACCTACTTAGACTAGTTGAACAAAAAAAATAAATATTACCCCATGAAGAACCCACTGAAACCATAAACCCTGGATCAAAGGAAGACCGAAAAGAGGTTAAAATTGAAACCTCCATAAAGCCATTAACTAGAGCTAAACTAATAAGTCTCCTTTAGGAATATTGAGACATGTTTGCCTGGTCCTATCAAAACACGCTTGGATTAGATACCAATATTGTAGTTCATAAATCTCTTCTCAAACCTAAATACAAACTAATCCAGCAAAGGTTAAAGAGGATGAAACCAGAAATGTTTATTAAGATTAAGGAAAAAGTCAAGAAGTAATTTGAAGCAAGATTTCTTGAACTAGCCAAATATTCTAAATGGGTAGCCAATATAGTCCTAGTTCCTAAGAAAGATAGTAAAGTGCGAATGTGTATGGACTACAAGGACCTGAACCGAGCCAACCTTAAGGATAATTTTTCTATGCCTCACAGTGATACCTTAGTAGACAATATTGCCAAAAATGCACTATTTTCATTCATGGATGGTTGTTCGGCCTATAATCAAATCAAAATGGCAGCTGAAGATATGGAAAAGACCAAATTTGTGACCATGTAGGGAACTTTCTACTATAAAGTGATGCCTTTTGGGTTAAAGAATGCCAGGGTAACTTACCAAAGGGCTATGGAAACATTGTTCCATGAACTTATGCACAAAGAAATAGAGGTCTACATGGAGGACATGATCACCAAATCAACAAAATAGAGTGAAAATTTACCAATCTATAAAAACTCTTTAAAAGGCTTCACAAATACCAGCTTAAGCTAAATCCTGCCAAATACACATTTGGCGTCACCTTCAGTAAATTATTAAGGTTCATTGTGAGCAAGAAAGGAATGGAAGTGGATCTTAACAAGTTTAAGGCTATCCAAAACCTACCACTACCTCGAACTCAAAAAAAAGTGAGAAGGTTCTTGGGATGACTGAACTACATAGCCTGATTCATATCTCAGTTAACTAAAAAATACGATCCGACCTTTAGGATGCTAAAAAAATAAAATCTCAGAGAATGGAATTAAGAATGCCAAGAAGCTTTAGATAAGGTCAAACATTACCTTTCAAACCCTTTAGTACTTATACCACCAGTGCCTGGATAACTACTAATCCTGTATCTATTAATCCTAGGCAAGTCCAGCAGTTGTTATTAGGATAGCATAATGAATCAGGAAAGAGGGAACAAGCTGTCTATTACTTGGGTCATCATGGAGAATGTATTTTGATGGAGCTTTGAACGTACTAGGGCATGAAATTAGGGTAGTTCTAATCTCAGTTAAAGGAAACCATTACCTTTTCATAACCAAATTAAACTTTGACTACACCAACAACATAGCTGAATATGAGGCCTACATCATGGGACTCCAGGTAGCCATTGAAAGGGGCATTCAAGCACTACAAGTGTTTAAAGATTCAGCCTCATCATTTACCAACTAAAGGGAGAATGGCAAACAGATGATGCTAAACTGATCCACTATGGGAATCTAATATCAAAGCTCAAGAAAAAGTTTGATGATATTAGCTTTCAACATCTACCTCGAGAAGAAAACCAAATTACTAATGCCTTGGCCACTTTATCTTTCATATTTAAAGTCAATCGAGAATCAGACATTGCTCCTATCTAAATAAGTATCTACTCAACCCTAACACATTGCCAAAATATTAAGGAAGAGAATGATGGTTTACCATAGTACCATGACATCCTTCAGTACATCAAGGATCAACGGTACCCAGAAAGCGCCACCAAAGCTGATAAGAGAACCATCAGACAATTAGCTACAAACTTTATTTTAGATGGTGAATTTTATATAAGAAAGGCTAGGATCAGGTGTTACTTTGATGCATGGATGCCTTTAAGGCCAAAAGAATACTTGAAGAAGTTTGTGAAGGAATTTATGGTATATATGCTAATGGACACCGAATGGTAAGACAACTTATGCTAGCAGGTTACTATTAGTTGACTCTTGAAAATGATTGCATTGACTATGCTCAAAAATGTCACAAATGGCAAATCTATACTGACAAGATCCTTGTCCCACCAATACGTCTACATGTTATGATAGCTCTATGGTGCTTATCTATGTAGAGCATGGACATGATTAGACCTATTACCCTCAAGGCTTCCAATAGGCATCACTTATTTAGTCGTGATTGATTATTTCACCAAATGGGTACAGGCCACTTCTTATGCCAACGTCACCTGATCTTTCATGTGCAAATTTATGAAATGAGACATTATCTATAGATGTAGTCTTCCTGAATAGATCATAACAGATAATGCGCGTAATCTAAAAAATAAAATGATGCAAGTAGTCTGCTCTCAATTAAAGATTCAAGATCGAAACTTCATCCCATACTGTCCAACGATGAACAAAACAGTAAAAGCAGTTAACAAGAATATCAAGAAGATAGTTGAAAAGATGGCTAAGATGTGCAAAGATTAGCATGAAAAGCAAATTACCTTTTGCTTTACATGCTTATCACATGATTGTATGAACTTCAACGAGTGCCACCCTATTCTCTTTAGTCTACAGCATAGAGGTTGTCTTGCCAATTGAAGTTCAAATCCCTTCATTTAAAGTCCTAATGGAATCTCAACTTAAAGAATTCAAATGGGCTAAAAGCCAATATGAGTAGCTCAATCTCATTGAAGAGAAAATAATTAAAGCCATCTTTCATGGGCAAATGTATCAAAAGTGCATGATGACAGTCCACTACAAAAAGTTTGCCCTTATCAATTCTGAAAAGTTGACTTGGTACTTAAACAAATTCTCTCAATCCATAAAGATGCCAAGGAAAATGGACCCTAAATTAGGAAGAACCCTATGTGGTAAAACTTGTATTTTCTAAAGGAGCCCTAATCTTAATCGAGATGGATGGCAATGACCTACCTAATTTCGTGAACTCTGATTCTATTAAGAAATACTATGCCAAAAAAGACTTTAGGGCAAAAACCCCAAATGATGTTCCATTAGTCCTTTATCTACCACTCACCAAAAAAAAAGAGAAAAACAAATAAAAAATAGCTTAAGATTGAAAACTCAAAAGGGTGACTTAAGCAACCAGACCTTGTTCCTTTGATCAAACCAAGTCATAACCTAACCTATCTATTTTATGCCGACCAAACCTTGCCAAACCTCATCCACACCTGCACTCAAAAAATGAAAAATACCTAACTTTGAGGCCTCCATCCCACTATGAGGCAATCTAAGGGATCTTTTTATAAGTTGCCAGCACCAAAAGAATCAATTACTCGAAAGAAATCTTGAAAAACACTCAGTGAAGAATTCACGTCATTGACATGAGAGCCAGTCGACCAGGGAGACTTCTCATATCTCTTTTGTATTTCAAAACCTTCCATAATCTTATAAGTTTATCATAAATTGTATCCTCTTTCTTTGAACAAAAATATTACTTGATTTCTCATAGAATTCTTTCGTAGCACTACATTCCATGTTGCATCATGTTTATCATTTAATCGATAATGCTTGATAGGACAAAACTGATTATAGGATTTCCTAGCATTGCTTCGAAAGATAGAATATTGCAGGAACTTTGTTTCATTTTTACAAAGAATGAACTCTTGGGGCCATAACTAGTCTTGCTCTGGGACCCCATATCTTAAAATTTTGCTTATAGTAAGTGGTCATAGACCTTTTGTACCTTTAAAGAAAGGACAACCTTAACATTTAAAGCTTCTGGAAATCTAGAGCAAGATTAACAAACCCTAGGCAAAAGGCCACCTTGCAAAAGCCAAAGAAAGCCTAAAACCAACCATTAGATTAGGCCTTTAAAGTCATCATCCTTGCATTAATTAAGCAGGAATTTGCATCTCCATGCTTTATGCAGCATTTAACACCTTACAAGTATCATCTCCTATATGCATAACTCAAATTTATAGGGAACCTAAGGTACCATTTTTTTATTTTAAAAAACCTCAAAAGGCTTCAAGTAAGTACCTTTGACATTATATGCTTATTGAAAATCACCCAAAATGGGTATCTAAACTCATTTCCTTCTAGTCCTCAAAGAGTAGGACATTTACCAAAGCCCACAGAAATTGGTGGCACCTACCTACCTCAGTCCTCAAAGGGTAAGACGTTTAACAAAGCCCACACAAGTTGGTGGCACCTACCTACCTTAACCCTTAAAGAACAGGGCATTTAACAAAGCCTGCACAAGCTGGTGGCAACTGTCTACCTCAGTCCTCAAAGAGCAGGATGCTTATTAAAGCCTATACAAGCGCATGGCACCACATAACCCACCTCAGTCTTCAAAGAGTAGGACATTTTCTTACCTTAAAGCCTACACAAGCTGGTGGTACCTATTTACCTTAGTTCATAAAAAGCTGGGCATCTTTCTTCACTTACCTTAAAAGCCTACATAAGCTAGTGGCACTTATCTACCTTAATCCATGAAAAGTTGGACATTTTTCTTTACCTACCTTAAGGCCCACACAAGCTGATGACACTTATTTGAAAAAAAAATCAAAAAATAACCTAGTAAGGAGGTCAAACCCTACAAAACTCATCAAAATATTTTTTTTATAAATTGTTTAACTTATCTCGACATGATACTAAATAACTCTCCATTTCTCAATAGGCACACAAATCCATCATCACATTTGAACAAAATGGTGTCTATTTGTCTTTGCCCTGTTCTTAATACTTAGTGATAGCCAAAGAGGGATAGCTATAGACACCTTATTTTATTCAGGTAGTTTCTGGCATCCTAGGAGTTAGGTAAAAGATGATAAAATTAGAAAGTAAAAATAAAAGTTGAGGAATGACTGCAGGGTGCCGTGTTGCCAGCACTATTAGGTGACATGGCACCAAGCGAAAAAATTTTTTAGGGAAAGTCTGAAATGCCTATGGATCGTATTAAAGAAAATATAAATATAAGGTATCAAAGGCCATTTTTCATGGTGTTACCGAGGTCATTCAAATGAATATACAAATCAATTTCCCATTATTTGTAACCAAGTTGAGGTAAATCAAAAAGCCACAGGTAAGTGCAAGTTTTATTAGGGTGCAAGTATTGATACGAGGCCTTTACGAAGCAAAAACTTAAGTTTTCACATGTAGTATCGATACAAAAGGGTTTGGTATTGATACCCATGGTATGGTATCAATACTTGGCATGTTTGTATCAATACAAACCTTGGCAGGAGCTATAGTTATGATTTTTGGCAAAATGTATTGATACACAAGCATGAGTATCGATACAAATCCATGGAGTATCGATACAGGCCTCTAAGTCTTGAGATTGGAAACATTTCTTGCTTTTAGTATCGATACACAACTCATTGTATCGATATTCAGGAATAAAAAGTATCGTGTGTATCGATACAACATGTTTTGTATCGATACACCAAGGCATTTTTGCCTAGTTTGAGCTATTTTTTAGCCTTTGAAAACCCAATTTAAACATGTTTTTCCACCAAAGAATTATCATAAATCATAGCAAACCTTAACTATGGGCTCATCAACACATTCAAACAAAATTTTGGAGCCTAAACAATTAATAACAAAGGTCACTTTCATAAGGTATATGGGTGTAAGAGGGTAAGGCAAACATATCTCCAGTTGCAGGCTGTCACAACCTTTGTGCCTCCTTGCTCATTGTATAGTCTCTTTTCATGCATCTTTTGCAATATTCCTTCCATATTCACATATTCACATATTCATTTCATATTTAAATGGTCACTTTAATGTGTCTTAGGTATGTTCAAATATTTTTCTTGTGTTTTAAGGAGACTCATGAAATAAAAATGTTGTCTTGACAACTCTAACATCCAATCATTTGTACAAACATGTTTATACCACCTCCATGCACCCTATTTGTCATCTTCTAGCATCTATGTCACCCATTTCCAAGTCAAAATGTCATCTTTGCATATTTTCATGTTTAATCCATGTTTATCTTTATGCTGCATTTTGTTCATGATATCTCTAATAAAATGTTTGTTTGTTTCTCACAAACTAATTTCATGTTACCTCTAATAGATGAAGATTAGCATGGACTTAATGTTTTTATCAAATTAGGCTCTCAATCTTGGAGGCAAATCAACATTTCATCTCTGGATTCATGGTAAAATAAGTTTATTTAAAAAAAAAGGAAATCCATTTTAATATTAATCCTTGATCTTGAATCTTGTATTCCTTTTGGTGACATGGTCAACGGGTTATTCCATCATCCTAAACTACTCTAGGATTGTGGAATGAACTTATGAAGCCCGTGTTACTTTCTATCATGGACGTTCGACACCTTAGGCCTAAGTCTAACTTTGAAAAAACTAGAACATCGAATAATACCCTTATTTTTGCTCTAGCAGCACTGTAGTCTGAACTTGAAAAATCATTTTTGAATTAAAAAAATTTCCTTTGATTTTTTTTAATATTTTTCCTTTATAGGGCATCGAATCACCTTTCTAACGGTGCCTTATTTGTCCCCGAATCGTCCTCAATGAGGGAGTTATGACTTTTCAACCTTTGTTGTCTGAAACCCTTAGAACCAGCATGTAACATTCTGTTTAGGCCATTATGGCCCACCAGATGATTTTTTCGAAATTTCCAAATATTTTTCCTCAAAAGTTCATAAAATTCCTTTTCTCAAAACATATTATCTATAATCTAACAATCCTTGATAAGCTTATAATAATTTTTCAAAATCCAACATCACCTTTTAATTACACATGCTACTAATGCTGAGATGAACCTAAAATTGAAAATTAATTCCGCCTAGAAAGTGATTTTCTAGAATTTTATGGAATATTTCTATATTAAACCTTGTTGGGTTACCTTTCCAACAGTACCTCATTTACCCCTTGAAGCTTTCGAGTGTACCCAAAAAAATGTAGGAATAAAGGGGACATAATGTTGTCCCCTATTTTCAACCTAATTTTTGAATCTCCTTTTATCAAGATGTTCAGATGTCTTGAAATACGTCCAGTTGATTCCCTACAACATCAGCCCTTTTTGACTCGAATCAAAATTAAAATACAAAAAAATAGGATTTCCTATTAAAATTTTTGCTTGTGGAAATACTCAAACTCCATTATCCTGAAGGTGATACTCTAACCCTATTCTTAATTAAAAAATTTAAATTTGCTCTTTGCTTCTAAATGTTTTCCTAACTTTAGGGATACTCTAACCCTACTACTCAAAAGTGAAACTCTAACCTCGTTTTTTCATTAAAATTTCAAATTTTCACCTTAATCTTAAATATTTTTGTAACTTTATTTTAAGAGAAAGTCCAACCCCACTTTTACCTCAAAAACTTAAAATTGTCTCTCTTTCGGATGCCTCAAACTGTTTTCATAAAAATCATCTTCGTTCTTCAAATTTCCACAGAATCTAGACCAATCTCTAAAATTGTCATCTTGGTTATTATTCAATAATCAAAGGCAATTATGAGATACATTTTGGTCGCCCCTTCCTTTTTACATTTTTTTTTTGTTTGTGATTGTTTATTTATGATATTATTACATTTCTCATTTTTCACCTTACTAACTTGTTTTCCTTTTGTAGTGACTATTGTACATTCATATTTAAAATTCATTTTCCACTAAAATTTACAAGGTGATGTTTCATGTTGGTATCTCTCCAGTGCCTAATACGAAACATCCATTTTTTTTAAAATCCATTTTGGACATCATTTTCACAAAAATCCCTATGTTCTTCACATCTCTGAGGCATATATATGATCTAATTTTCTTTAAAAAACTTATATTTCCATTTTCCAAACTTCATGCATTAAAGAGGATTATATCTAAATAGAGACCAAATGAAACAGATTTAATTGAAACCAAGTTGAAACATAGTTAGCAGGTACCAATTTCGAGCATCATGGGGATGCTAGTTCTTCCTTGCACATAACTAATTCCCAAACCCTACCAACGAATCTCTGAACTTCGTAGACCTTGAAATCAATGTTTAAAGTTTCATAACTTATAAGATTGTTTTCAATACGTGTCTGATCTTGCCTAGCCTAAACTGATTGGTGGTGAATCCAAGTTTATGGCCACTTTGTGGTAGCCATCCAGGTCTAATTGGATGAACAACTCATCTGACGGTCTCTATCCCCTTCATATTAACATACCTAATCCAAATCTCAATGAAGGCTTGACCACAACCAACCATCATTTATTTTTAAGTCGAGCATGCTATGGCCTTCAGATCGTCTAAAGTTTTAAAATCAAGAAACGTGGTGACAACTTGGCAACTCCACTGGGGAGCATTTTAGAGAGTTAGGCCAATAACTAGCTACTTCTCACTAAGTTCTTGGTTTTTTAGTCTCTATAATTTTTTAGATATAATTATCTCTTATTTTTGCCTACTAATCTTTATTGTTTATGTTTTTGTCCTGTGATTGTTAAGGATTGCTCACACCTAAATAAATATTGATTTGAATAAATATGGTAATATGGGAGTGAAACAAAGTGGTTTGATTGTTTCTTCGACACACACTGTACACTTGCATTTGCACTAGATTCCCACCATACACCACGGTGTGGTTAGTATCCTAATTATTAGGAGGAAGTGAGCCATCTGCCTTCATGAGTAACCTTCCGTATAGGCATGATAAGACCTTTCAGGAAGTAAATTACCTATGTCTCTCAAGAGTACCCCTACACTTACATAGGCAAATACATCCACCGAATGGAACCTGCTCTGCCAAAATTGCAATAGGCCTAGGATCGGGGTGCCTTGACTATTCTTATTAGATGGAGGAGCGATTCGGATACTAAAGTAGGCATCAACTTAAACCTATATAGTGAAGCCTACAAGCTAAACCATGTCAAGCCATACTAGTTACTGCTAGTATAACCTGAAGATTAAAGTCACTCAGGGAAACATTTCTTATCTTTACTCTTATATACCCGTATTTGTTTTTTTATTTTTATGATCATTCCTTCAGGATATGTCATTACGTTCGACGACAAGTCCTCTTTAATAAGTAGGTAAGGATAAGTGAATGCCATTACTTGCAATCATATCTGACCAAGATAAGCCATCATCCTACCTGAACGACGACTTAGCATATGTTTAACATAAATGGTGATGAACAAACATCACCATTTAGATGGTCAGTCTTAATCCTCACGAGGTATCATGTTGCTTTGTGAAAAGGTAGTTTTAATATGGACACGCTGATATGCTGCGCGTTTAATGCCTTAACATTTATATTCATCATGTCTGCCCTAGGCATCGTACCACCTATTCTCAGGGCAAATTTTGGGATACATTTTTGCTATTATTCTTTCATTTCCTTATCTTTTACCTATTATTTTGTATTGGTTGCTAACTCATTCTCATTTTGCTTTTTTTTTCACCATGCATCATTTAATCATGATTACTGTCATCATGGGACAGTTGGCTCTAATGGATCAGTGTTCACTAAGGAGCGTCTGCCATGGAGCAACAGTCCACTTCAAAGCTAAAACCCTTTAAAGAAGTTCGAGCATGGTTGTAGCATCGATAGCATAAAGATGGTGACGTCCTTTAACCAGGGCATGTCTCGATAATGCATGAAAAGACCAAGATAGGGTACTGTCAAAATGATTTGAAAAATTTAAAGACCATATAGACCAATTGGGACAGTATTGAAAGGGAATCATTCACTAAGAGTTACAGAGATACGCTCTTCTACTTCAAGTTTGCTTGGATGTCGATTTGTTGTGAGTGACCTTTCAATTTTGGAATCCAACATACCGGTGTTTCATTTTCAATCATGAAGACTTGGTCCCCACGGTTGATGAATACATTGCATTGCTCAACATTGAAAAGGCAAAAATCTATAGGATATACTATAAAGCATTGAATCCTCTAACCTTCAAGAAAAGATTGGCTTAAATCCTCAGGGCAACAGAGTCTTGGATTGAAAGTCACATCAAAATAAAGGGAAACAACGAATGCATCTCATGGGCTAGTCTGAAAGAAGCAATGGCAAGTACCATTGACATCCAAAAAATCTAAGATGTATACGCTTTAGCAATATATGATTTGGTTATATTCCTAAAAACATTAGGCTATGTTGAAGCTATGGTGGCAGATGCTTTTCTTTTTTATTCTGCAACATCAATCTTGCCCTGCCATCATTGCCAAAGCTATTCGAGCTCTTAATTTTTATAAAAAAATTGGTATAGGCCATTTCATTAGGTGTGCACCACTCTTTCACATTTGGCTCAGAAAAAAATAGGATGTCGCATTACTTCTTACCCAGCTTTAGCCCTGTCTCTAAAGTACTTGAGAAGGAATGGCCTCAAGATAAATTTGAAGAGCAATGGGTCCAAAAGTTTTGAAAGCTCAAGTGAGAGGAGGTAACATGGAAAGCCTTTTGGTTTTCCCCACAAATGGTCATATACCAGAGCAGAGATTATAGCTATGTGCCACTCATAGGATTATGGGGTAGTACTAGCTATGACCCTCTTTTAGTGCTTCGATAATTCTAGTGCCATCAGTTCATCCCCTTCATCCAAGACCTAGAGTTGTGAGATTTCAATTATGGTGAGCTTGACTACAAGTCGAAGTGTAACTAGCCTTTCATGCTTGGAAATAACTCATTGCATAAAGAGATATTAGAGAGGGAGTAGTATAGCCCCAGGATATAATGAATGAAGGATCCATCGAATTAATGACATCATACCCCTGTCTGGTATTAGGACATCACAAATGTCAATTGATAAATTTCCTTCCAAAATTAAGTTGTTCAAGCAAGAGTTCGAACAACAAAAGGCAACCTTTGCCAAAGAGATCGCTTAATTAAAGAAGGAAAATAGTTAATTGAAAATGGACCTCTACCTCAGGGATGGTGAGATGAACAGGGCTATTAAGGAAAAAAATCACCTTAATGATGACCTTAAGAGTTTGAAAAAGACTATGTGGCCCTTAATAAAGCAAGCAAGTCTCAAAGACTTGGAAAGTCATCGATCATATAGAGGACAATAATTACTACTCTTGAGAGGGAACTATACCAATGAAGAGAAGCTACTAGGGTTAATAAAGAAGAACTTATTAGAATCCAGGCTCTTGCATTAACTTATCAAAGAAAGAATGAACAGTTAGAGGTTCGAGCCTGGGATGTAAGAATAAACTAGGCTAAAAATTGAGTTCTAACACTCAAAATTTAAGACTTAGAGCATTTTTTTCAAACTCGCCAAGACCAAGTCAACGCGCTAGTGAAAGCCTCCGAATAGTGGAAGCAAGAATGGCTTCAAGTCGTTGATCATGCATGCCAAAACTATCAAGACTATCATCATCGTCTCACAGAATAGATCCAGGCTGCTTAGTTAGAGGCTGAGTACGTGATGGTTGTAGCTCTATCCTTGACACATGATATCTTATGCACTAGTGCCCATGAGTAAGGGTTGTTGTATTTCTTGGACCATGTAATCAAGCAATGTAATCATGTTAGGCATTTTCGAATATAATCACATGTAATTAAGAGATTTTATTGCTTTAATGAAAGATGCTATTGGTGAGCTATCCCTTTATCCAATTGTCTTTTTTTGGATTTGGATAACTAACCTAATCCTTTCATGGTTCTTATTCATTCATCCTCATTGCATCAAACATATGCATGAATAGACCATAAAAGCCTAACCTGAAAATAATTTAAAGTGAAGGTGATCCAAAACATAAAATTGACAGTTCATCATTGGTACAATACCCGTAATTATCAAAAAGCGATGGAAAACGATCACTAGGCCCTCATCGAAAGACTCCAACTCATGTATAGAGAGTCCTAAAAGTAGGCCCTCGATAAGAATGAGGAACTTCAAGCACATATCACCGAGCTAACTAAATTGTTGTCTAATGTATTGAAGAAAAAAAGGCAGATGAGCACAGCTGAGATAGGGAAAGAATTGGCCCACCTTGAAAGCAATTTGAATGGTAGTATTAAGGCCACTAATGCTCAAGAAAGGGTACTAGATAGGTAGCACCCTCCGACAACGAACATCTCATCATCTTAGCCATTTATTTATATCAATCCTGCAACAACATCCCACTTAATTCAAGGATTTTAAGGCATGGGCTTTTCACCATCAAGGCCTATAGTCTCGGACTTCGATGAGCACATGGAGCAAGAGAACTTGGACAAGTATCACTCATTAGAGAAGTGTCTTCAAACTCTAAAAAAAAGTAACAAATTTAGAATCATAGATGTGAAGTTGTTAGAGCTAGTTTTCAAGCCTCATCATCCCACCCAAGTTTAAAGTGACTGATTTTGAAAAATACAATGGGACTATTGACCCTACTGCCCATCTTCGCATGTACTATTGTAAGATGGCAGGATATGAAGAGAACGAGAAGCTATGATCCATTGCTTTCAGGATAGTCTGATTAGGACAGCCCTCTGATAGTACATAGGACTTGATCCTACAAGAATTCAAACATGGGCAGACTTGGCATGCACATTCCTTGAATAATATAAGCATGTGTTTGATTGGGTTTCGGATCATCTTTCTCTTATGAACATAGAAAAGAAATCTTTTAAGAGTTTTAGACAATATGCTCAGAGATGGAGGGAAGAGGTAGCTTAAGTTCACCCTTCTCTAACTGAGAAAGAAATGACAATTATGTTTGTTAGCACCCTATGAACTCCTTACTACAGAAGGCTAGTAGGAAGCGCCACAAAAAATTTTACCAATATGGTTATATCAGGTGAAATGATTGAGAATGTCATCAAAAGCGACAAGATATCTATAGGGGAAGCATCTGGATCAGTCAAAAAGATAACAAAAAAAGGTAAGGAGAGGGAAGTGAATGTTGTAGGCAAGAACCATGCTAGGTTTAATCAAAGTTTATATCCAGCATAGCCTATGTACTTTTCAAGCACATTGAATATGGGTCTTACCCTTTACTCATCAGCATCGCAACCAATCCACGCTACTAGGTTCGCTCTTGTAGTGAGCTTTGTACATAATCCCATGCGAAGCATGACCTAAATTGCATAGCCCCATAATATGCACAATGCGAGAGCTCTAAATAACCAACAAGCATCCCAAGAAAGAGAGCACTTTAAACCACTCCCTTGCTCAAATAAAGAGATTTACACTCCCTTATTGGCAAGCAAACTAGTGGCTTTAATATTCACAAACCCAAGATCACCATCATACCCTAAATAGTATGATGAGAACGCTTATTGTGAATACTACATGGGAACATAAGGCCCCTCCATTCAGAACTGAACTTTATTCAAAAGAAAGGTGCAGGGTTTCCTAGAAAAATGAGTGATCAATATTGAGCAAGGTCCTGGACCTAATATGGGGCCAACCTACTCTTTAATCATGCTAAACCAAAAGTGAATGCGATAATCGATGGAAAAGGTTGTTGGGTTAAAAGAAGCATTGGAAAAGTCAAAACCTCGATAAGCAAGGTCTGGTTGGCTTTTGTGAAAATCAAAATAGTAATAGATAACAAAAATCAAAGAAAAAATGTCATTAATACATCTTGCTGCCACTGTGATCAAGAGCATGACTTGCAACATTCTCCATTAGTTTTGGAAATGGTCCAAAGGATGATGGATCGATCCGAAATTAAGTTCTACAAAAAATATAGACATGACAATCCGTCTATCAATGCCACTAACAAAGAGAGACCCAGTGATGGTCAGATCTCTAGTTGTCTATCTCTTATAGGCATGAAAAAAAAAGCTAATGAAAGTTTTAGCCAGTACACTGTAAGATGGATAGAGGAAGCTACCCAGATTCATCCCTTACTGACAGAAAAAGATATGATTATTACATTCATTGGCATATTACAAACCTCTTATTATGAAAAGGTAGCGAGCAACTTCATGAAAAATTTTACAAATACGGTCATACTCTATGAGAGGATCAATGAGGCCATGAAAAATGAATTAAGTAGAAAAAATATCTGTAAGGATAAAGGGAAAAGAAAGATGAAGGCTAGTAAGGAATCAAAATCTAGTAATGAAGCCAATTCATCTCAAACTCATGCTGAGTTAGACCTAATTAAGATGATCGTTGGAGAAAACTACAAGATTGTGGAAAACATAGAAGACGTTTGGACACTAATGAATTTGGTTTGGTAAATCTCGGTTCAAGCCAAGCTACTTAATGCAACGAGATAGTAGAGGAAAGGATTAACAACTTTTATGATTTCCATACTATTTGCGGCCATATTCTTCAAACATGCAAAGAGTTTCGCACAATGGTTCAAAGGATGATAAATGAGGGTAGCATTGAATTCTATGATGAAAAGCAAACCCTACATACCGAGTCTGTAAATGTAGCACCATCTGTCAATGCACTAAAAGCAGAAGAAGGCAATCTTTCTTACAAGATTAGAAGGCTGTTGATTTTGTATGACAATTAATCGGGAGTTAAAGTTGATCCTGTTTAGCCTCCGCCAAAGGTGATCATTCAATTTTCATCTTCCTTCCTGTAAAAAGATGATAAAGCAGTTCTTTGAAACTATAAAAGCAAAACCTTGATCATCAAAGAATCTAGTCAGCAAGAAGCAAGTGTTGACCTTCCAAGGGCAAGTCACCTAACTCAGAGTGGCCGATGTTATGCCCCAATAACGTCAAAGAATAGCACTCAGCAAGAAAACGCTAATCTCGTTTCTCAAGCACTAAAGTCTATAATCAAAAACTTAAAAGTGGTAGCTATTAAGGATCCAATAAAGAAGCTATAGAATTCAACAAATTCATCAAGCTTAGTAAATACAAAATTATCGATTAGTTAAATAGGCAACCTGCCAAGATATCTATATTGTCATTATTATTGAATTCGAAAGCTCACAAGAATGCTCTCTTCAAGGTTTTGAATGAGGCCTATGTCTCTCCCAACATCTCTATAGGTCAATTGGATCACCTAGTGAACAAAATCACCATCGACAATTACATACTTGCAGCAATGATGAAATATCGCACGAAAAAAAAGGAAATTACATAGCCATCTATATCACCATGTATTGTAAAGGCACCATGTTACCCTACATGCTCATTAATAATGGGTCAGCTTTAAATTTAATGCCTATGTCATGCTTGAACAAGCTTTCTGTTAACGCATCTCATATCCAGAACAATATACAATTGTTTGAGCATTTGATGGAACTTGTCAAAACATTGCAGGGAACATCATCATTCCTCTCCAAATTGGCCTATGTACTTTGACTTCCACATGATGGACATTGCTTCATCATATAATTGCCTGTTGGAAAGGTATTGATTCATTCTGTTAGGGCAGTGCCATCATCTTTACGCCAAAAGCTAAAATTCATCATCAAGAATAAAGTTGTTAGTATCGAAGGAGAAAAAGATATCATTATTGGCACCTCAACTGATGCTCCATATGTTGAGCCTAACGAAGATATCCCATAATCTTCTTTCCAATCCTTCGAGTTTGTCAATGCTACTTATGTTAAAGAAGGGTTACCAATAGTTTAAACTCACTTATCAGAGAGTACTCATATAGGTTTGAAGTTAATTATAAAAAAATGTGCCTAAGCTAAAAATGGAATCAGAAAATGGCTTCAAGAAGTTACTCAATCCTTGAAAGTGGTTAATCAGATCAACAAATAAGGGCTAGGACTCAAACCCAATACACAGCAAAAAAAAAACAAGCATAGAAAAAGCATGAGAAGAGGATGGCCTATTTGTCAAGATAAGACATAAAGGATGAACGAATGATGTTCCCATCGCTTCGAGAAAGTTTTGGCCTAAGGGAACATGTAAATACTGGTTACGCTAATGCTGTGCTTATATTAAACAAGGCATTTGAGAATTTCTCTATCAATGTGATTGATGAGCCAAAGATATCAACCACACGTTTGAAGACTAGTCTGTGCCATTCAGGATTTGTTCAAAGTGTTTGGACTGAAAATAAGATTCCTGTACTATTCAAGTCTATTTCAAAGTAATGCTATGGACTAAACCTACATACTCTCGCCTAAAAGTATTGTATGATCCTTTGTATAGGTAGCTTTTATTAAGTATTGTTAATGAAAATGACTGAACATTATTCTTTATGTTCATAGTTCTTGTCAACCTTAGACCTTTCTTCACATATTTTTCCACCCATATTGTCTTTTTTCATATTTTTAGGTGTTCTAATGAAGATGACATGAATGTTCATACTGAAGCTTCAAAAATCAATTTCGAGCAACCGATCTATGTCGATGAGGTAAAATCTAAAGAGGATCCTAAAGAGAACACTGTACCTCTAGACCTACTAAGACTAGTTGAACAGGAAAAGAAACAAATATTGCCCCATAAAGAACCCATTGAAACCATAAACCTTGGAACAAAGGAAGATGAAAAAAGGTTAAAATTGAAACCTTCATAAAGCCATTGACTCAAGCTGAACTAATAAGTCTCTGACATGTTTGCCTAGATTTATCAAGACATGCCTAGATTAGATACCTATATTGTAGTTCATAAATTTCCTCTCAAACCTGAATGCAAACCAATTCAGCAAAGGTTAAAGAGGATAAAACCAGAAATGCTCCTTAAGATAAAAGAAGAAGTCAAGAAACAATTTGAAGTAGGATTTCTTGAGGTAGCCAATATAGTCCTACTTTCTAAGAAGGATGGTAAAGTGCGAATATGTGTAGCCTGCAAAGACCTGAACTGCGCTAGCCTTAAGGATAATTTTTTTTTACCTCATATTAATACCTTAGTAGACAATGCTACCAAAAATGCACTATTTTTTTCATGGATGGCTTTTCAGGCTATAATCAAATCAAAATAGCAGCTGAATATCTGGAAAGACCACATTGGTGACCATGTGGGGAACTTTTTGCTATAAAGTGATGCCTTTTGGGTTAAAGAATACTAGGGTAACTTACCAAAGGGTTAGGGTAAGATTGTTCCATGACCTTATGCATAAAGAAATAGAGGTCTAGGTGAAGGAAATGATCACCAAATTAACAAAAAAGAGTAAACATGTTGCCAATCTGTGAAAACTCTTTAAAAGGATTCGCAAATACTAGCTCAAGCTAAATCTTGCCAAATACATATTTCGCGTCACCTCTGGTAAATTATTAAGGTTCATTATAAGCAAGAAAGGAATAGAGGTGGATCCTGACATTAAGGCTATCAAAAACTGACCACCACCTCAAACTCAAAAGGAAGTTAGAAGTTTCTTGGGAAAATTGAACTACATAGCCTGATTTAAGTTGACCGACAAATGCGATCCGATCTTTAGGCTGCTGAAAAAATAAAATCCTAAAGAATGGAATCAAGAATGCCAAAAAGCTTTAGATAAGGTCAAACATTACCTTTTAAACCTTTAAGTACTTCTGCCACTAGTGCCCGGATGACCACTAATCTTGTATCTATCAATCCTAGACAAGTACATGGGTTGGGTATTCAGATAACATGATAAATCGAGAAAGAGGGAATAAGCTATCTATTACTTGAGTAAGAAGTTTATAGAATATTAAAATAATTATTTATTCATATAGAAGTTATGTTGTGCTTTAGCTTGGACAGCCCGAAGGTTAAGGCTATACATGCTGTGCCACACTACATGGTTAATTGCCAAGCTTGATCCCATTAAGTATTTATGTAAAAGCCCTGCCTTGTCTAGGACGTTAGCCAGATGGCAAGTTATTCTTTCTTAGTATGACATCGTGTATGTGAACCAGAAAGCCATTAAAGGCACTGTAATAACAGACTTTTAGGGAAGTTAAGTCATAGATGACTATCAGCCTTTAAGCTTTGAATTCCTTGACAAAGATTAGATATGTATATCTGAGGTAGAAAACACTGTCAAGTATGGGTCATCGTGGAGAATGTACTTCGATGGAGCTTCAAATGCACTAGGGCATGGAATTGGGGTAATTCTTATCTCATCTAAGGGAAACAATTACCCTTTCATAGCTAAATTAAACTTTGACTACACCAACAACA
The DNA here is from genome assembly GCA_038381775.1 of Adansonia rubrostipa. Lineage (NCBI taxonomy): Eukaryota > Viridiplantae > Streptophyta > Magnoliopsida > Malvales > Malvaceae > Adansonia > Adansonia rubrostipa. Next base: position 1,417,683 of record JBBYHM010000002.1, on the reverse strand, counting down.
TAGCTGAATATAAGGCCGTGTCATGGAACTCTAGGTAGCCATTAAAAAGGGCATTTGAACACTGTAAGTGTTTGAAGATTCAGCCCTCGTCATTTACCAATTGAACAAAGAATGGCAAACACATTATGCTAAACTGATCCATTATGGGAATCTAATATCGAAGCTTAAGAAAGAGTTTAATGATATTAGCTTTCAACATCTACCTCAAGAAAAGAACCAAATTATTGATGCCTTGGCCACTTTATCTTTCATGTTTAGAGTCAATTGAGAATCAAATATTGTTCCTATCCAAATGAGTATCTACTTAACCCTGACACATTGCCAAAATATTGAAGAAGAGAAGGATGGTTTGCAATGTATCATGACATCCTTTAGTACATCAAGGATCAACAATACCCAAAAGGCACCACCAAAGCTGATAAGAGAACCATCAGATGATTAGCTATGAACTTCATTTTGGATGGTAAGATTTGTACAAAATGTCTAGGATCAGGTGTTACTCCGATGCATGGATGCCTTCAAAGCCAAAAGAATACTTGAAAAATTTCATGAAAGAATTTATGGTATGCATGCTAATGGACATTGAATGGTAAGACAAGTTATGCCATCATGTTATTACTGGTTGACTCTAAAAAAGGATTGCATTGACTATGCTCGAAAGCATCACTAATGCCAAATCTATGGTAATAAGATCCATGTCCCATTGATACCTCTACATGTTATAATAGCTCTATGGCCTTTTTTTATATGGGGCATGGACATGATTGGATTGATTAACCCTAAGGCTTTTAATGGGCATCGCTTTTTTCTAGTCGTAATTGATTATTTCACCAAATAGGTAGAGGCAACTTCTTATGCCAACCTCAATAGATTTGTCATGTACAAAGTTACGAATGGGACACCATCTGTAGATATGGTCTTCTCGAACAAATCATGGTAGATAATGCACGTAATATGAAAAATAAGATAATACAAGTAGTCTACTCTCAGTTCAAGATTTAGCATCAAAACTCTATCCTATACCGTCTAAAGATGAATAGAGTAGTTTAAGCAGCCAACAAGAATATCAAAAAGATAGTTGAAAAGATGGCTGAGACGTACAAAGATTGGCATGAAAAGTTCCCTTTTGCTTTACATGTTTATCTCACGATCGTATAAACTTTCATGAGTGCCATCCCATTCTTTTTAGTCTAAGCATAGAGGCTGTCTTGCCAATTAAAGTTGAAATACCTTCACTTAAAGTCCTGATGGAATCCTAACTTGAATAAGCTGAATGGGTTAAGAGCCAATATAAGCAACTCAATCTCATCAAAGATAAAAGAATCAAAGCCATCTGTCATAAGCAGATGTATCAAAAATGCATGATGAAAGCCCATGACAAAAAGGTTCACCCTTATTAATTCTGAGAAGGTGACTTGGTACTTAAACAAATTCTCACGATCCATAAAGATGTGCGAGAAAAATGACCCTAAATTAGGAAAGATTGTATGTGGTGAAATATGTATTTTCTGAAGGAGCCCTAATCTTAACTAAGATGGATGGCAGTGACCTACTTAATTCTGTGAACTCTGATTCTGTTAAAAAATACTATGCCTAAAAAGACTTTAGGACAAAAACCTTAAAGGGCATTCCATTAGTCCTTTGTGCAGCACTCACTAAAAACAAAAAAATGAGATAACAACAAAATGAAAAATAGCTTAAGATTGAAAACCTAAAAAGGCAACTTAAGTAGCCAGACCTTTCTCTTCTGATCAAACTATGTCATAACCTAACCCATCTATTTTATGCTAACCAAACCCCACTAAATCTTATCCACACTTGCACTCAAAAAATGAAAACTACCTAATTTTAGGGCCTTCATCCCACCATGAGGTAATCTAAGGAATCTTCTTATGAGTCACCAGCACCTAAAGAATCAATTACTAGAAAAAAATCTCTAAAAGCATCCAGTGGAAAATTCATATTATTAGCGTAAGAGCCATTCGACTAGGGAGACTTTTCACATCTCTTCTGTATCTTCTATCTTTGAATAAAAATATTATTTGATTTCTCATAGAATCTTTGTATAACACTAAATTCCATGCTACATCATGTTTATCCTTTAATCGATATTGCTTAATAAATAGAAAAAACTAATAATAGGATTTCCTAGCATTACTTCAGAAGATAGAATGTTGCAAAAACTTTGTTTCATGTTTAAAGGCTAAGAATGAACTCTTGAGGCCACAACCAGCCTTTCTTAGAGAATCCATATCTTAAAAAATTACTTAAAACCTCCTTCCAATAAGTGGTCATAGACCTTTTGTACCTTTAAAAAAGGACAACCTTAACATTTAAAGCCTTTGGAAATCTAAAGCAAGATTGACAAACCCTGGGCAAAAGGCCACCTCACTAAAGTCGAAGAAAGCCTAAAACCAGCCATTAGATTAGGCCTTTAATGTTATCACCCATGCATCAATTAGGCAAGCATTTGCATCTCCATGCATTATGTAGTATTTAGCATCTTACAAGTATCAGCTCTTATACACATAAGTGAAATTTATAGGGAACCTAAAGTACTATTTTTTAGTTTTGAAAAACCTCAAAAAGCCTCAAGTAAGTACCTTTGACCTTATGTACTCATTGAAAATCACCCAAGAAGGGTATTTAAACTTATTTCCTTCTAGTCCTCAAAGAGCAAGACACTTACCAAAGCCCATAAAAGTTGGTGTCTGTCACAATGTGCCCCAAGGTGGATCCTCGTGGATCTATAAGTGCATACAACTTAAAATATTTTCCGACTTAGAAATGTCTTCTTGATTAAGACTTTTCCTTCGCGATGTGATAAGAACGAGAAAGTATGGATTCTTGACTTATGATACAGTGAAGGGGACCATAAGATAAATCGCTCATCTTATTGGTCTCAGATAACTATCACAAAATGGCCAACGCTTAGGGTCACCATCGATCATTTTGGGCTAGGCATAATCGTATGCCTATTAAAACCTATGTCTCAAGTTACAAAACTTGAAACATCGATCCCATGGTTTACATAGTACAAAGATTCACTATTTAGGTTTGGGAGTTGGCTATGCACGATGAGGCATAACCCTTTCGCGATGCCCAAAATCGATACCTTATTAGTTATCTCTTATCTCAGTTTCGATTCTTTCAATCCTAACTCATCACTATTTTGATATAACTCTTTTTTAATGCATGAATTTTATCTAGGTTTTGACGAAAAGATTTAATCTCATATATGCCTTGGAAGGATAGGGAATATAGAGATTTTTAATAAAAATAACCTCTAAATTTTTCTTTGAAAAATGGAATATACCATATTGGGCACTGAAGACATACCCACACAGAATATTACCTTTAATTTTACTTGAAATGATTTGAAAACATGAATGCAAATAATCATCACAAAGAAATCATGTTGTAAGGTAATGAACAAAGTAACATAACATGGACCACTCAATATAATGATAACGAGAAGGGATGGACTATTGGAATTTATCTCATAATTGGCATCGATTATCTGGAAATAATCTAATTGACAATTTTTGAAATGCATCTAGGTTCTTTGATTAAACAAAGTTTTCTTAACATATTCATGAAAGCCCGAGAAGGAGAAAAATTTAATTATAGTTGAAAGACAGGGTTAAAGTATTCCCTTGGAAAGATGAGGTTAGAGTATCCTCGTGGATGAAAAATAATTTTGACAAAAAGAGATTTCTATACCTCGATAATTTGAAAAGCGGGGTTAGAGTATCCCCTTGAAAGATTAAGGTTAGAGTATCCTTGTGGATGATAAATAATTTTGATAAAAGAAGATTTTTAAATCTTGACAATTTTGAAAAGCGAGGTTGAAGTATCCCCTCGAAAGATTGAGGTTGGAGTATCCCCAAAAGTGACATATCTGACACTCTTTAAAGAAGTCAAGGTGGAAAACTTAAGTTGACAAAACTTCATGATTTAGAAAATGAGTGAGCATTTTAATGATTTTTGGCAAAAGAAGTTGTGAATGAGAATGGTGAAGAAGTAAAAATACATTCCTACCTTAATACGAGCTTGTAGGAGATTGAAGCATGTTCTCAAGTCTAATCGAGGTGATACGGAGACATTTGAATTTCTCGAGATGAAATTCGAGAAAACAACTTAGTTTTGACCATGATCGAGAATAGGGGAAAGCATCGTGCATTCCCACTTTTCAAATTTATTCTAGATTGGTTTGAAGGCTATAGAGGATGGACAAGATAACGTCAAAAAGGTAACTTAACAAAGGTTAATCTAAAAATATTCCTAATATCCCAAAAAATCATTTTTTAGGTAATAAATTTTTAAATTTGGGTCAATTATGCTACTGATAGAGCATGCGAGGAAAAGGGTGTGTCAAAATTCAAAAAATCATTTCGGACTCATTTGGCATCAAAAAATTGCACATAATACCTTTGCAGAAAGGGAATTTCATGAACATTTTGGGAAAATGTTGGAAGAATTTTGCAAAATCATTTAGTTGGCCTAAAGGGCCCAACTATAATGCATTTTGTTAACTCTAGGGATTTCGGACAATCTAGGTTTGAAAAATCATAACACTTTCATCCGGATTGATCCAGGGTGAACATGAGCTCATTTTAAAGATATTTTGACACACTTTTATAGTAAAATATTATAAAATTCATGAAAAATCATTTTTAATTTTAAAGTAATTATTCAATTTGTAATAGTGACGCTGCCAGTAGGGGATAAAGCAAAGCAGAGGATATTTCTTATTTTCTCTATGTTTATGGGTCCAAACTCGAGTCATCAACATTTGAACGTCCATGACTAAAGGAAAAGAGTAGCATAAGCATTGCAAACTCATTTGCACAACCTCGAAGTAATTTAGGATGATGAAATAGCCCGTTGATCATACCACTCAAGGTTTTGACTTAAAAACAAAGTATGAACATTTAAGGAACAAGTGCAAGGCCATTTTCATTGGAAAATCAGAAGTTTTGAGCTCGTTTAATCAGGATTATAGATCTGGAAAACTTCATTTTCCCTAATATTTTTTTAGCTAACTTTAAAGAAAATGCTAAGTTTATACTAGTTCTCATTGGTTGAGGTTAGCATGATTGGCTTGGGGAGGTTTTGAAAATCAATTTTTTTTATAGCCATCAACCATGCACTTTGACAAGGAGAAAACAATAAACATACACAGTGATGCACATAAAATGAATGGGGATGCTAACTTTACCAATGGTCTAGACAAAGAAAGTGTTATGCACTTTGACAAGAAAATGTTATGGATGCTGAAAATGATAATGATTCATGACAAGATGCAAGCTAATGTATAAATATGCTTAAAATATGTTAGGTTAAGAATTCATACATGGATTAATCATAACAAGATGCATGGATTTGGTATTAAATGCATGAGCAAGAGCTATTAAAATAATAAAGATTAAATGAGGCATTTTGCATATCAAAAGGGCATTAAGGTAACCAAATCCTAAACTACCACAACTAAAAGCCACAATAATGCATGTAAATCCTAAGGGGGTGATGGAAACATAGAGAGCTCACTAAAATGATAAAGATGCTAAAAAACATAAAATAAAAGTGATAAAGTAGGAAATTATACCAACAAAACTTTAATTTTTGGCCAAATAGTTAGAGCAATAAAGATGGCTTGAATTTTTCTCTTTTCGTTGTTGTTAATAAGCAAGAAAAAAAGAGAAATAATGAGGTTTTAGTTTTGGTATGGATGAGGGTCATTTTCAAAATGTATAGTGGTTGAAAATGAGTGTTTTGGGCTATTTTTGGGTGTTGAGTGAACAGCTATGGGATTTGGTTTTCTTGATGTGTGAATATTTTTGAAAGCTAAAAATGAGCTGGAATCTCTAAAATCTCAGCTGAGATATAAGTGGTCTATTATACCAGCATTTTGGAGCCAAATTAGAGGTATGTTTGGTCATTTCTTAAAGGGGACAAAGTGATGTCAGCTTGATGGCTATAGAGTGGCTATAGAGAGCAACTTGCTGCCAATGTGATGGACATAGGGTGGCTGGTTTAAATGATGAAATGATTTTCTAGCAAATAGGGTGGCTAATAGTGATCTTGGTCAATAAATTAGGGAGAAGCAAGGTGATCATGTGACATTAAACTTTATGATCTAATTTAGACTTTAAAAATGTTTTGATTAATTTAAAAGTCCAAATTCATAATCTGATACAGGTTTTGATCTTTTCTGATGCAAAGAAAAGAGTTAAAATCGAGTTTTGGATCAATGGTGCATGGGTAAAAAATTCTCGGATCATGCAAAATGGCCTGCATGTTCCGTTACATTGTAAAATATATCAATAATTTAGTCCAAAAACCTTGAGTGTATCGATACAATGAACATTGTATTGATACAATAATCATTGTATCGATGTTATGAACCATTATGT
>JBBYHM010000002.1:1369781-1404596 GCA_038381775.1 Adansonia rubrostipa | reverse complement strand
GAGCTGACAATAAGAGCTAGTGAGCTGAAACTAGCAGCTGATGAGCCAAGCCAAGATAGCTTTTGGAAGGACTATTCTGTGATAGATTTAAAAATAAAAGAAAAGAATTAACACAAACAATAATTTATTCATTCAAGTTCAGTTATTTTACGATTTTTCTCAGTTATATAAAAGTTGCAGGTTCTAACCTTATTGGCATGTTAAGATAGGTCCACAAATTTGGTCCTAAAGTTAGGATGATGAAAGAGTTTTTGCAACAAAAACTTGCATAATTGAAGGCAGGTATTACAGATCATACGTTAAAAAGAGGAACATATAAATCTTTTCTAGGTTCGCAAGTAAGAATCTTCTTTTACAGTGGCACTTGATAGATAGATATTTGACTGAGGGTTCGATGGCCCCAATCAGGTCGCACTATTTGTTTTAGAGTACACCAGCAAGGCTGCTAATCATGCTGGTGGCTCCAATTCCCACCGAGGCTATTAGCTCCAGTGGGAAAATGACCTCCCAATCAGCTCTAGTGGGAAAATGCCCTCCCAGTGGGAGGGATTGGGAGGGCATTTTTACAACTCTAATCCTTTTTATTTTTTTTTTTTTTGTTACCTTTTTCTTTTTTTTAAAACAAAATTTTAGTCAAAATATAAAATAATTTTAGTTAATATATTAAATAAATTTTATAATAGAATCAATTAATAATACGTTTTTTATTATACAATAAATATAAATTAATCAATAAATAAATAATAAAAAATAATATAAATTAATAAAATATTTTTTAATTAAATAATTTTAATTATTATTTAATATAAATATAATTTTAATATCTATTTTATTATTTAATATAAATATGACTTTAATATTTTTTAATAATTTATTATAAATATACATTTTAATCTAATATCCTTAATAATTATTTTGTTTTATTACTATAATTTATCTTACCCTCACTGTTGCGTTTGAATCTAAACGTATATCTTATACATATCCTACTACTGATTCTAATCTCACTGTTACATTATCTAATCTTATCACCACTATTCATCTCACCACCACCATTGTTTTTAATTTTATCGTTCATCTAAATGGACCCTAAATAAGTGAGCTATTGACACATTCACCAGTTTTAAATATGTAATCATATTTATCTATTTATACTTTCTAAAATATATATAATTTAAGATTAATAAATTAATTTTAAATAAATAAATGGCTTGGAATGAGCAATCTCAATGCTCAAATTTTCATCCAATTTCTCTAACATCTAGGTTCCACTTACCTTCAAAAGAGCCTCGGTGAGGCATTATTGAAGCATAAAAGTATCCCAATCGTGTTATCAGAGCATTCAGATGATAGGATAGCACGATAAAACTCATTGCTCCTCTTTGTCATCACTGAAGAAGAGTTATTGTTATTATTATTATTTTAACTTTTAGAATTTTCAAGCTACAATTGATTCTTTTATTATTATTATATAATATATATATAACAACTTTTATTATTATATAATAAAGTAATAAATATATTATATAATAATATGAATTAATAAAAAATACATAATAAAAAATAAATGCAAAATATTATTTGATACACTGTTATTATTTTTATTAATTTTCGTTTATCTATTGATAAAATGATTTTTTAAAAAACATAATTTTATAATTTTAATTATTTATTAATTTCATAAATATTCAAATCATCTAAAAATTCAGAATAAAAAAACATTTGCATGACATTATTTAATTCAATACCACAATTTAAATCTCAACGGTCAAAACTAGACGTTATCAATTCTTTTACGCAAACGCCCCCAACGTTCCGATCACCGCCCAATCACATTCCTCGAAAAACAAAAAATATAGAATTTTAAATTCTCAAATTCGACCGTTGCTAGGATTTAAATTAGAAGAACCCTCTTTACCGTTGAAGAAAACCGAAACAACTCCGTAATCCACTATTTCTCCCTTCAAAATACTCTTTTCTTCAACATTATTCTTCTTCGTTTTCACTCAATTTCGATCTTTCGCCTGTACAGATCAATGGCCGATCAAAGCACAAACCCATCAGTCATGCTGCCAAACCAACCACACCCACTTCACCAAATTGCAGAAACACCAACCCACAGGTTGCTTTTGAAACAATGGCTGAAAGAAGAAGAACTAATTCTCAACAGAATATCCCTCAAGGAGACTCAAATCGACTCGGTCCGTAAAGAAATCACCCAGATTTATATCTTCTTCTTCCTCTTCCACTCCATTTCTCTTCTCCTCCTCTTCAACTCTTCTCACAAGGACCCTCCAACCGGTGCCTGCCGTAGGTCTTGGATCCCATCTTTGTGTTCTTTACTATGTTCTATGGGGATTATTTGGGCTGTTAGGTATAAAACTGATGTGGAAGGGCACTTGGAGAAGCTGTTGGAAAGGGAAAAAGAGGATGGGAAATTGCTGGCGAAGTGTGTGGAGGAGTTGAAGAAGAAAGGAGTAGAGTTTGATTTGTTGAAAGAGGTCGATGCTCTTAGAAGAGCTAAGAGTTTGAGGGTGGAAGCTAAAGCTGTGAGAAAATGGTCTGCTAGGGACTTTGTCACCTTGTTTTTCTTCACTGTTTCATGTCTGGTTCTTGTGTTGACAAGGGTTATTTTGTGCAGTTAAATTGATGTTTGGTATATTGGAAAGTACTAATTCTTTTGTTTGGGGAAGGTGTGGGGGGGGGGGGGGGGTTATTTTAGTTTGGCGGAAGGTTAATCTTATTCTGTCATTGGGTGGGATTTGCTTTTCAATTGGAAGTAGTTGCAGAATATTCTGTTCTGCTTTTGTAATTTGTGAAAGTTATATTTACAAAATCTGAAATAAATATCATATTTTCAGATTTAGTATGTATTTTACATTTGCCCCATAAATTAGATGGCAATGACAATGTCCGTGTAGCTTGTTGCCCTTATCATACAATTTCAGAGCATCAAAATGCTTTATAACTAAATTAAACTCTTCCCTCCCCCAAATTTAAAGGGAAAGAAAAATAGAAATTCCTTCTGATCATGGAGTCTTTCCCAATATGTCAAATTTATTCCATTTGTTTGGGTTTAGGAAAGAGAACAGGAAATTCATGTTAGCAGGAGAACAATAATAATATTACGTTCCATTACTCCACAGGGACACGGAGAGTACAATATTTTACAGTAATCATGTTTGCAGGAGAACAATAACTAAGAGCAGTTAAAGGAAAAGTTTGAGCATAAAGTAAAAAGATCTTTGGCTCAGCAACCTTATAATGTAGTAATGGACAGTCGCCATTCCATCACAGCTAACAGCAGCGTTTCATGAAATCAAAATTCAATGAACAGAGCCAAGGCTGTGAAGATGATGGTGTCAGTGTGTCATACCAAGTGTTCCATGAGAGGGTAGGCACTGTACTCCAATCCCACATATGAAATGGAAGGGGTATTTGGAAAACTAAGCGTGAGACTGTAACTCTGATAAGCCAGTTTTGCAAAGCGATAGTAATTGTTATGTGACAATGGCATTTGCAAAATAATGAGCCAAGCCAACCATGGAAGCATATAATCAAGTAGGTGGCTCTACTAAATGTTAACCACTCCCATCAAGCCAATCCAGCACCTGTAGATAATAAATTCAATTAAAGCCATTCCAAAACCCAAATTATGGAGTAATTATACAAACTATAACACCATTCAGATTGGGAATAATAACAAGCAAAGACATGTAATGAAGTTACTTGAAAAATGAGGGTGTAGGTGGTCGAGCTGCCCATTACTAGTAACTCTAAAGCCAGTTTTGCCAAGAGATAGTAATTGCTATGTGACAATGGCATCTGCAAAATAATGAGCCAAGCCAACCATGGAAGCATATAATCAAGTAGGTGGCTCCACTAAATGTTAACCACTCCCATCAAGCCAATCCAGCACCTGTAGATAATAAATTCAATTAAAGCCATTCCAAAACCCAAATTATGGAGTAATTATACAAACTATAAAACCATTAAGATTGGGAATAATAACGAGCAAAGACATGTAATGAAGTTACGTGAAAAATGAGGGTGTAGGTGGTCGAGCTGCCCATTACTAGTTATTCATGCTCAATTCGTTGGTTTGTCAGACTTAACTCTTCACATTTGAGCTCAAGTCGGTTTTCATAGGAGGAGAGAAGATGCTGGCTGCTGCTGGCACCTGGGGAATAAGAATCCAATAAAACATTGATAAGTAATCAGACTCCAAGAATATGAGGTACATGTGAAATTCAAGAGGGAACTAGATTCTGATAAAAAAGAAAAAAAACTAACAAAATGAAAAGTAATCAGACTCCAAGAACACAAGTCTCGACTCCTACAAACTTTTTAAGAACATTATGCAAGATTACAATTCTATTGTTGAACGTATAAGAATGCAAAACTCATGAAATCATGACCCTATGATGCTAAAATTCCAATAGATCAAGAAAGGGTCACAACTTATATTCTTCTATCAGTACTTCACAACAAAGCTTTCAAAACAGGATGGAGACAAAAAGACAGGGAAGAGCTAATTAAGACCTTGAGATAAGCCAACACCGAAAATCAAGACAGCCTCACACTGAAGGTTCAGATGTTGTTAGGCATAGAACCTATATTACCTAGACTCGAGGTACACATCGAATGTGAATATGTGTCTAATATAAGTATATTCAATTTTTTCAAAGTTTTTTTTTTTTTTTTTTCATATACTTGGAGAATCATACTCCATATCCGTGTCTTAATATGTGTCAAACATAGATGTCAAATACAAATACTTCTGAAAAAAATGAAGAGTCCAGTAACATAGCATAGGATAATTCTCCAATAGTACTTCAAAAAGATAGAAATTAAACAAAATTATAAGATTAATGGTAAATAGAAATATTAGTAGAGGGAAATGCAGAGGTAAGAGAGAGCAAGCACGAGAGATACAAAGGAATCTCAAAAGGTAGCACAAAACTCAATAGCACACAATTATCAACCTTATACAAGAGCTTCAATGCCTGGAAGCAAAAGTATTACTGCTGACCTTCTCCAAGTACTATTTTTTCAGATTTATCTGTCTTCCATTTTTCAACAATTTGACGACATTAATAATCTAATAGCAGCATGATGTCCATCAGATCACTTCTGACAAATAATATTACAGCTCCCTCTATTTTCATATGATTAAAATGCTTTATTCAGTTTATGTAATCTATGACCTTGAAGCCACCAGGAATTCCTTTAGATTCAACACTTGCCACCACCAATCATTCCAAATTTATTCTGTTCAAGAGGCTTTGGGGTTCAAGGAAAAAGGACAAGAACTTCAATAGCAAACCTAGTATATTTAGTTCACAAAGCAAGGAGAGGGCAATAGTCTGTCTAGTACATTTTATGGTATAGCTAAGAGCAGCCAGGGAAGATTTTGAATACAATGAATGTAAAGGAATCTCTGACGCAGCAAGATACTTGACTTGGATGTAATTACCAAGAGTGAAATGCAGAAAAAAAAAGTATTTTAGAAGCAACAACCCTGATGATATACAATTGGTCTATACATCATGGCTAACAGCAATATTCCTGAAACAAAAGTCTAATTAAGAGATGTGAATAATCAGCCAAGCAGAACTTGCAGCCTGGGACCACCATATAATGACCTCGTGTTGAATCCTAGATTTCGTTCCATTTATTTTCCCCATGATACTCCACCGTAACACCTTTGCAACCAGCGAAAATCTAACTCAAACATACTTTGTGAAGGAAAATAATTGACTAAATGCCATCACTCATTTGTTTCAGTATCTTCAATTGAATGCTCCTAACTTTATCTAACTTCAAATTCAGTTCAGAGAAAAGAAATTGCAGGCTCTTCCAATTGATTTCTCATTTTTCTTTTAATGCAAATGTATCTGTTCTAGTAATTAAGGATCCAGGTTCACCAACTAGCTCTCCAAGGGGGCGTTTTCATAGAGAACCCACTTGAGATAACAGTGGTAAGATTAACTTTGGCAAGTATGTTATCATGGCTCGTATGGTAATACTGATATTTGAAAACACAGGGATGTTGGAACTTTGAACTCGATATTGATTTCGATAAATAAGAAAAGAATTACACCAGGTAAGTGAAAGCCCTAACCTTTTCATTGCTATACCATACTGAAAGAAGTTTTCAACTCTTTGACCTTTCATACGAATTTTCTTGTAATCCACAATGAAAGAAACTAATTCTTTACTTCTAGTTTGATGTTCTTAACTTGGCATAAATTTGATTTGGGAATAATTGCATGCCATTTTTTAAAATTCATTTGCTCTATCTTAGCTTGTGAAGACTATAAAACAATGAAAGCAAGATAAACCAACAACAGTGGTGCAGTTATGTTGCACTAATGAATCAATAAATTAACCAAGAAGCTTCTTGCAACACAAATGGACAAGAAAAAAAAAAATCAAAGTGTTATAATTTACATGAAGAACATGAATAATGCATATGCACAAGATGCGATCAAATTAAAAATTATATAGCTAATAGTTCAGGAGGAATTTTGGTGGAGAAAAAGCCATAGCCAAACTCCAAGCTAGCTGCGTCTAACCATTGTCATTCAGTTTTGCCAATGGCTAACAAAAGCAGCAGCTTATAATTTTCTTCCCACAACAACCTGCCATATGACTTTTAAGGTGGTAATTGGGCAGACTGGGTTCAGGTTACTTTGCAATTTGTCTTTTCAATTGTGTCTGTTCAGGTTAGGAATGCGATTAACTTTTTGAGTCAATTTCAGTTGGGCAAGTTAGAATTGAAGTGGGTCAGTGGGTTGCTCAAGTTGATTCAACTCTTGCCACATTTACTCAATTACCATATATGGTAAGCAAATGCTAGCCCATGTAGGGTTTGGATTTGCATCATTTCAGATTGAGCACTTTCAGGACAATTATTTATTTTGGCCAGAGGGCAATTTAGTAGGTCATTAACTTTCTGAGAAAATTTGGGCAGGATTTGAAGCAAATCGTGCAGGTCATGCAGGGTGACTCTTTTTTGCCCCTCTGTCAAGAAAGCAGTCAGTTACAGGAGAAAAAAAAAAAGAGCCTAGTCACAGAATAAAAAGCATAAGACAATTTGGCAAATTGGGTGTCACAGGCAGAAAAGCATTAGTTTATAGTACCATTAGATGCACTGAGTCTAAATTTGCTAGAAGTCGATACATTTCAATTTGACATTGGTCTAAGATTTAAAGAAAAGAACCTAACAACTGCATTGGCACTTCTACAATGCTTTCTATAAATTGCAATAAAATTCATGAGTCGTTCTGAGATACATCATACTAAGAAAACTCAATATTGTGGTAGACTTACATGGTTACAAAGGTTGGCTCGTGTACTGCCTACCATATGCATTTAGTTTTGACTTTCAAAAGCAGGACATCAGCCAATCAAGCTTGCAGATGAAATAACTTTTCTAATTAGAACAAAGGAATGCGGCCAGGGACAACAAAACCAGGTTGCATGTCGGAAAATCAAGCTCATGTTTAAGAGATATTATGCAAAATAAGATGTTTGACATTTGTATAACCAAAATGGGGTAATTATAGAACCTGCAAACTGAATAAGCAACAATGAATTTCAACTCTATATTGAGTCTTCGTCCAACGCTTTCAATAACTCAAACACAAGTTTAGTTCTATTTCAACTACAAATGTATACAACAATGAAATGGCAATTTTATTGAACAAAATAACAATATAGGAATTATATCAACATGCAACAAGAAAAATCAAGAATTGAATGCAGTAATAGATTTACCGCTCTTTCACCACTTTATTCGAAGTTTATTAGTTGTCTCTAGCAGCACATTGAGATTGTTGAAGGAACCACCCTCCATCTCCATTGAACCTCGGATCTATGCTATAAAGAGAAAGAGTTGCAAAGATAAAGGTTCAATGCCTTGTAATCAACTAGACTCATCCTCAAAGCACACACTTTGACTTCTTCAATTCTCAAATCCATCAAATGGTTGATTAGAATCATTGATTTCACCTGGACGACCCAGGCCATTTCGATCATGACTATCTAAAATTGGGATAACCCAATCTCCATCTCTTCTGCCTACCCCATTAGTTCTAAAATCTGATCCTTTTCTTTCCTCCTTAGTTTCTTCCAGATCTTCCAATGATCTAGTATTTCGACATCCTAGCAAGATAAGGTCCAACATTTTCCTTCGAACAATATAAATTGGATTTGGCATAGCCATACACCCTTTGGAATAGGCTTCTCTAAGGAAAACAGTCTGAGTTCTTCCCTTGGTACATATATAGAAAATGCCAGGGTGCTTTAAAAGCAGTTCACGTACATTAACTTCCATAGCAAAATCCTTTCTAAAATGAGCCAACCTTCCAACTTCAAGCATCTTCTCAACTGTCAAGCTCAAAAGTTCGTGAATAATTGCAACTGCTCGCTTCTCAAAACGTTCAATCCCTCCACAAGTCCGCACTCTGAGTACCTCCTTGCTCTCATAAGGCTTCAAATATGGAAGCCTCTGCCAGTTCTTCAATTTCTCCCTATATCCTCTCTCTATCTTAAACCCCGTTGGAAAATTAATGGGAAATGCATAACTAGTCTCAAACTCGCTCAACCACTTATCTATGTATTCCCTTTCTCTCCATTTCTCAATTTCAGCCTCCGCCAAACTCTCGTTTCTGTCAACCAGTTCTAGAATTTCCAAATCAACTAACCTAAAATCCTTTGAGTATTTTCTTAAAATAGAATCTCCAAAATCTTCAGGCAAGCCAAGTTCTCTCCTAATCAATCTCAAAGCATGAACATGAAGTGTCCCATTTTTTGACATCATGAGCAATTTCTTTATCTTCTGCACCAATTCAGGTTCATAATCTTTGACAATTTTTTCTTCCTCATCAAGCAAATCTCTCATTCTTTGAGTCATCTTGCAGCATAAATTCCTGCTAAGTGGGTGTACAAATAACTCAAACACATGTGGATATTTGTGAAGAAATGCACCCATGCCCACATTCAAACCAACAATATTTTTCCACCGTGACATCAGTTGTACAGAGACAAAGGGACCACGCTTTCGCTGGGACATTAGCTGATGGATACTGAGGATGGTTTTGAGTTTGTTGATATGCGTCATTAGCTTGTCTAGTTTTAAATCTCTAGTTCTCGTTTCCATGCGAGTCTGAGCTGAAACAATGGGTTTTTTCCATCTCTTTTGTGAAAATGAATTGAATGGTCCAAATGATATTCCATTGCGCCATACGTTTTTCAAAAAGATCATGTTTTCGAGACCCAGAAAACTTCTCCACTAATCTCACAAGCTTCCTCCACCAAAGTTTCTTCGAAACTAACAATGCCTCCCTAATGTCCATGAAATGTTAATAAAGCAAAGGAAAAAAAAGAACTTAGAAAACCAGCTGATACCTTTCTGCAGATAAAACAATTTCTAAAATTCAACATAACGAGCATAATAAAAGGTTAACAAAAAAACTTTAAACGGAGCAACTGATACATGTCTCCATGTAAACAATTGTAAAATTTAACTAAAACTATGAAAATCTCGCACGCTTACTAACCAATCATTCAAAATTGACATCATCAGTAACCCACAATTAGGAGCGCATTTAAATTCTTAATCTAAATCCAAAATCCGAATTCTAGGTCTGTCAAGGAATTAAGCACATATGAACTACTCAAATGACAAAGTAATTTGAACTTAAATTTTTCCTAAGATGAAGTAATTAAGCCCAACAGTCCAAAAAACATTTGTGCTATTGAATAAAATACAGATAATAAACTGAAGAAGATAATTGGGTTTTGCATCTCTACTGTTTTATCCATCTAATCAATTAATTCCAAAAACAAACAATAAAAAATAGAAAACTTATTAAAAGAAAAAGAAATGAAAGTTAGAAACGAATTGAAAGGAAAAAAAAAAAGAAGGAATGTTTCTCCAGCAAAAACTTACCTACCCAAGTTTTTTTTTTTCCTACTTATTTCCCTTGATGGGTCTAATCGGCAAGTTTGCGGTGCAGGATTCTACCAATAGGCCCAAATCTTGCTTAGGCTACAGGATTCAGATGAAAAGTGTTAGCGTTAAAAGCCTAAGAAGAAAAAATGGGGAAAATAAAAGTAAAGAAAAATGAGAGATAAATAGTGACAGAAAAAGGGAAAATAAGATAATATTATTTTAACGAGAAACGGAGAGGCGATATACAGGAGCACGGAGGGGATTCGGGCAAGGGATGGATTCGGGTTCGAGTTTCGAGGTTTATTCGAGAGAGGAGAAAATGTTGAAAGGGATACTCAGAAGAGAGGCGGAGCAGAAGTGGAAGATGGACTGAAAGTACGCGTTAGAGAGAAAGGATGGGAAAACGGTTGGCCGTGAACGGTCGGCGGTGGATGTTTGAGTGGCGTTGGAAGGAGACATGGCGATGGGAGAGAGGGTGGAGATGGTTGCGAGGAATAGGAGGAAGGATAGGAAGGTGGGTGGTGGGACGGAGATTGTAAAGGGGTCCAGGAGACGACTACTGCGGCGGAGGGCGTGAGCTAGGCCTTTGATGTGGGCATTTGAGTCATGTGCTTTAGTGTTCGACACTAGTTCTTAAAAGCCCCCGCCAAAAGTTTGAGTTTGAGGTACATGAGAATGCTATGACATTAATTTGCCTTCCAAAATTTAAGATTTTCATTCATAATATTATCCAAAAAATCTAAAAAATATATTGAAAATAGATAGAAGAATATTTATAGATGAAATCGATTAAGATCTAGATTTAGTAATTCATTTATTTATATTATATTCATATTTTTTTAATATCATAATTATATTTAAAATAGTTTATATTTATATAAATTTTGATACATTAATAACTCGTATTATAAAACTTTTAAAAATATATTTACGTCATATTATATTATATTTTTATTGTGTTATATATATTATATTCGAATAATCGTGTCTAAAATCGTTCATTGAATTTAGAAGTGTGCATTTGTTAATTTAAAAAAAAAATAAGTTTCATAATATCGCATATAATATAAGCAAGAAATTTTGGTAAATAGGTTTTGGGCCTGACTGAATAATGTGCACTAGCAAATATTCCGTAGTTTGATCCAAGATATAAAGATATAAACGAAACATCTAAACTTCCCTTCATATTGAATCATTCATCGTACCTCTCAATAGCTATGAACCTTTTGCCTTTATTAAACTTTAAGCATCCCACACATTCAATTCATGCATGAGGAAGATTTGCCTTTTCCCTTTTTTCATTCGTATTTTTCAATATTTATTCTCACGTTGATCAAAGAATTGGGAGAAGCTCAAACATAATATATACTAATTTTGTGATACATCGACTGCATTTGAAAATTTACTCTCAAAACTAAAAGTATAAATTAACAAAATTATAATGGTAAATAACTACATATTAATTAAATAATTATATTATTTTTTTAATGTTATAATCCATGTTATTTTCTATTGTATGTTATTACTTTAGTATTGATTCGATGGAAAAAATATACTTTAATATTAATGAAAAGCAATCTATTAATTAAAAAAAGAAGAATATGATTATCTAACAAAAAATTTTCCTGGGAAAGAAAGATAGGAGTAGGAAGTTTTAAAAAGATTGGGAAAGTAGGTAATGTTTTAATTGAAAAAATTTAAAAAGTAAATAGTCTTTTAGTTAAGCGAGTGATTTAAAGGTAAGTTGGTTTTATTTTATTTAAAAAATATTAAATTAAAGATTATTAAATTACTTTTTTAACGCTCTTTCATTTATTTATAGGTTGTTTCGTATTGAGCTTTTTAATATTTTTTTTTGACACTATAGTTTTTATTAATACTGTAAATGAATAAAGCTTTCGATGAACAATTTAATTTTTATTCATTTATTTTGTTTATTAAGTTAAATAAATAAATATGAACAAAATTTTGAGGCTTATTTATTGAGTGAGCATAGTATGTTTAATTTATTTATATTCATAAACAATCTCGTTTATGAATCATTTAAAACCTGTCAAATAAATTGTTTAAAGTTCATAAAAACTTGTTTATCATTTGATTATAATGTCATTAATAATATAATTATTTATATTTTATTTATAGTATAATTAATAATATTTATATTTTATTAATTTATATTTAAAATTAATAAACATTTTTATTTCATGAGCTTACTTTAATTAAACCATCCTGACCCATTTTCCAAAATGAGGATCCATTCAAGGATAAGCCCATCCCAATTAAAAGATGGAGCTCAACTTCGCTTGATTTAATCTCAACTCGAAATTGAAACTTAACCTGTTGGCTTACAAAAACAATTTCTAAAAGTTAACTTGCTGTGCATATACACGATAAAATGTTAATAAAAATATATTTAAACAAACCAATTGATATATGTTCCCAGGTAAAACAATTCTAAAAAATTTAATTAAAAACTGTATAAAACAAAATCTCACATACTTACTAACCAATCATTTAAAACTGAAATCAGCAGCAACCCATTTTATAAATGTTGGAGGATAAGCGGATTACTGTTGCTATCTTCTTCGATTTTTTCACTGTTCGGACATGATATTCATGTAAAATTGTCTCTCGTGACGCTATGGTTTGAAAAAACTTGTAGACACAGAACTTTCCAATATTTAGTGGATTTGATAGAACTTGTTTTCAACGGCATTGTGTAAATCAAGATTTTGATGATAGGTAATCTTATTTTGTTTATTGGGAAGCCACTGTCCATTCGGCAGCTTCTATTTAAAGAAAAATATGGAAAGTCACCCATTCAATGGGCTATTTTTCAATCTTAAACCAAAAAAAGAAAAAAAAAGAATATTTTAAAAAACGATATTTGATTGAAACAAATACAAACATAAAAAAGTTAATATTTAAATAAAAAAAACCACCTATAATCTTTAATTACGTTCTTCTAATAGAATCTAAAATCTTCAAGCTACTCAAGTTCTCAGAAAGCAGGAACATGAAGTATCCCATAGTTAACCATCCATTATAAAAAAATATATATATAATTTAAAAACAAAAGTACCTAACTTAATTTCATTTAATATAATTGTTATACCCCAAAGGCAAGCAAAACCCAATCGATCAAATGGACTAAACAGCATTGATCAAGGGCCTAATTGCTTGACTATCTGATCGCCAAATAAGCAATGCAGCACACTCCATATGCCAATACGCCTGCTTGCCTGACAGGGACCACTAAACAATACATCATTAATTCAACGGCTCTTGTTTTGAACCAGTGGAGGACCACAGATATCCTCGAACGAATATGGCTACCATGATTGACCAACGGACTGGCAACCTGACAATCAGCTACAGTTGGACAAGGACACTTAGACAATGAC
Organism: Adansonia rubrostipa; assembly: GCA_038381775.1. NCBI lineage: Eukaryota > Viridiplantae > Streptophyta > Magnoliopsida > Malvales > Malvaceae > Adansonia > Adansonia rubrostipa. The sequence continues at coordinate 1,391,231 of JBBYHM010000002.1, read as the reverse complement.
AAAGAGCGAATAGTATATGCTTCTTAAAGACTCTGGTAAAAAAGGGCAATAAAGCCTTCAGATAAGGCATGTACGCGTAGCTTTTCTTTTTTCACTCTATTTTCTCCTTAAACTCCCAAAAACCCTAGACTAACTTAATTATCAAAGTAAATCCTAAAGTCTCAACTTTAATGTCCCTCTGACTCTTTTCTATGTTTCAAGCTAGCTTCTGCTCTCCATTGCAACATTCTCCACCCAAAGAAGACATCAACAATTGATATCATCTATGGGAACTTGAACAAAAAATCCATGGTTGACCAACCCACTAATGCTAGTGTCCCACCAACAACCAAACTACTATAAACTTCCCCGTTGCCAAACATGGCAAACCAAGCCTCGATCAACTATTCTACTATAACCTTCTGCCTAATGCCCACCCTTTATCTCTTTAAGGCTTCTACACCTATCCATAGGTGTATACCCCTATATCTTTAGACACTAATATCCATGAGTTCTTGGCTACCATAAACACCTTTTAGCTATTAGCAAAACTTGTTGGGCTTACTATCACCAATGGGAGTCACCTCTAATCATAGCCAACTATTTGAAGAGGTACAAACAACTTAGCCACTAAGCCAAAGCAACCTAACTACAACCATCCCAATACCTTAGCCTTAGACACACCCACGAGATCTAATAGCACCACCATAGTACAACTACCAGTTAACCCTATGAGCCTACTCCACCTTTTGTATGTTTATACACTATTACCAACATACCTCATATTTTCAACCACCTTGTCATCTTCCATGGTGCAACTCGACTACCACTCCCAAGTGTAGTTCCAAGCAATAATAAACTAGTTAACAACAATGCCATGCAGTAAGCCCTACAATAGCTAGCCCAACTAGTGCATTCTCAAGCCAATTGCCTAACTACACCACCTGTGGATTGCTCAAACCTATAACCAGTAGAGTGCCCAAACCAACCCACACAACCAGAAAGCCTAACCTGACAGGCATTATAAAAAGCTCCTACTTGACACTAATACAACACACACCACAGTCCAGGCACTAAGATCAAACAAATGAAACCTCACAGCTACACTAAAACCTAAATCTCGTGAAGCAGGTCGCTGCATTAAAGCAAGAAATCAAAAACCTTAAACAGCCATACAATGAAAACTAGCATGGCTCAATGATGAGCATAACCTTTTGTCAGCAAGCATACAGTAAGTTCTTATCCCTAAAAAAATAAAATTATCCCTAAACACATACGATGGGATAGTTGACCTAGTGGGCCACTGAAAGCACTTTCAGGTATTCTACAATCTTAAGGATATCTCAAACACGATATAATATCATATTTTCCCAATGACATTGCATGGCCTGGCACGCACATGGTGGTACTTGCTCAACCCTGGCTCCATTGTGAACTTTCACAAGTTAGGTAGGAATTTCCTTGCCTACTTTAGAAGCTACAGAATGACGGTCAGAACTTTAGTCAGCTTGATAGCCATCAAACAAAAGCCTAAGGTAACCTTTAGATAATACATAAAATGTTTCAATGCAGCAACACTGAAAGTTGGCAAGCTGAATGATGAATAGGCCATCTAGGACTTCATCTATGGCATACACCACAAGCATTTAAAGTATGCATTCATGGACTTTTAATTGAGAAAGCTGTACTAGATTTACGAAAATGCCCAAAAATATGACAAATTAGAATAGATCAAGATTGTTAGCCGTAAGTTTGAATGAGGTTGACAAGGAGCAAAATTGTAACCACTTTAGTAGACCTAGCAAGAGAATTTACCATTTTGGTCCACGACCATCAAAAGTTAACAAGCCAAACCAAACTTAGAACATCTCTCAATGGAACAGAAAGAGAAAGTAGACCTCTTTTACACAAAATATGGCTTATACACCCTTTTCAACACTAGCAGAGCTCAAATTCTTAACATCATAATGCAAAAAAAGTTAGTCGAGAGACCACCACCAATGAAAAGGGAACATAGCAAAAGGGACCCTAGGAAAGATTTTAACTTTCATAATGATATTGGGCATGTCACAGAAGATTACGTAAGCCTATAGAACATGATAAAGTCGTTGATAAGGAAAGGGGAAATAAAATAGTTTATGAAGAAAGAGGCTAATAGATCTAAGCCACTGTAATCCTTTAGGGCGTTTGGAAAACATTTAATCATTTGTGTAATGGGTGCCATAGAAGACTGGGCTGCAAGCAAGTCTAAGAAAAAGTTCTACCCACGCAGTGTTATGGCCATCGATATGGCTCCAAAGAGACTGAAGCAGGATGACCAATAAATAACATTCACCGAAGAAGATTCCCACTTAGTGGAAGATAATGACAATGACATAGTTGTATCTGCTACTATTAGCAACTAACATGTCAACTGAATCTTGATAGACAACGGTGGCAGCACCTTGAGAGACTGCAATAGGACGTCTTCCAAAAGATGGGATTCGAAGATAAAAACTTGACCTCATCTGCCCCAATTTATGAATTCACCACCTAACCAATATCGATTTAGGCAATGGCGAGCATACAATGATAGACATGGTAGACTTTGTTGTGGTCGACCAACCTTTCGCTTACAACGTTATCTAAGGAAGATAAGGAATGAGAAAGACCAAAATGATAACAGAAATTTATTCCTTTACCGTCAAGTTCCCCACACCTATCGGAGTGGGACATATGAGAAACAATTAGAGAACTACTGACCAATATGACCTGCTATTGATTGAGCTTGCTAGAGAGAAGTGGCTAGATGTAGAACCATAACCAAACGATCTTACCTTGACAATGACAGCTATAAACATGATCACACCCAACCCACCCTAAACTCTAACAGTTAATAATTTGTAAAAGATGACCTTAATTACTACAAGAAACAGCCAACAAAAGAAACAGAAAAAGATGGCTTATACGAGTCAGACTCTGTTCTTTCCACCAACATAGGGACTTTACTTGATCAAAAAGACAAGAGCCATTTAGTATGTTTCCGGTAGAAGAATACAAATGCCTTTGCTTTGTCAACATTTGCTTTGTAAGGCATCGACAAACAAGCCATAACGCACTCACTCAATGTTAACCTAAGGGTTAAACTAGTAAACTAGAAGAAACACCAGTTTTCACCTTAATGCCTTAAGGCCATCAAAGAAGAGGTGAACAAACTCCTAGCTGCAACTACATTTAAAAAGTCAAATATCTTGAATGGCTAGCAAACATTGTCATGGTAAAAAAACAAGCAAAGAATAAAGGATATGTGTCGATTTCATCGACCTAAACAAAGCTTCCCCTAAGGACAGTTACCCATTGCTAGCTATTGATTGCCTTGTTGATGCTTCAGCTGGTCATAGGTTTCTAAGCTTTATGGATGCCTTTTCAAGCTATAATCAACTCAAGATCAGGATGGACACCATAGACTAAGCAAAGACAGTGTTTATCATGAAAAATGGAACATTTTATTATCAAGTGATGCCCTTTGGCTAGAAAAATATGAGTGACCACATACCAATAGCATGTCAACAAAATCTTTAAGGACCAAATAGGGCAATCCATGGAAGTATATATGGATAACAAGCTGGTGAAAAGCGCTTCTATTGAGCAATATATTAATGATCTGGCAAAAACCTTTCAGGTGCAATGAAAATATAACATTAAGCTTAACTAATTGAAGTGTGTATTTGGGGTTGCTGTAGGCAAGCTCTTGCGCTTCATGGTATCCTCAGGGAATATAGGCAAATCTAGAGAAAAAAGGGCAATTCTGGAAATAAGCTTGCCAAAATCAAACAATGAGGTAGCGCAACTAATAGGTAGATTTGTAACACTTAATCATTTTATCTCTAAATCGACTTATAAATGTTTACCTTTCTTTAAGTTACTGGGAGGGTTGCCAAAATATAAATGGACAAATGAAAATCAGCAATCATTCTATAACCTAAAGAAGTATCACTACTCACTACCATTATTGGCTAGCCTAAAGCCAAAAAAATAATTGTTCGTATACCTAGTAGCCTTGGATAAAATGATTGTCATTGTTCTAATTAAAGAATAAGACAGAATGCAATACTCTATGTACTGTGGCAGTAAGGCACTATAAACCAGCAAGGTAAACTACATCAGGATTGAAAAGTTGACGTATGCCCTTGTCATCGTTGCAAGGAAGTTGAGGTAATACTTTTAGGCATATCTTATAACAGTCCTTCTAGACCAACCCCTGAAAAAAGTGTTAGAAGATAAAATTAGTAGGGTCAATGATCTGATGGAGTGTAAAGCTCAGTGAATTTGGCCTTAGCTACAGCCCCAGAGAGGCAATCAAGGCCCAAGCCTTGGCCGACTTTATAGTCGAATGTTTCTTCACATCTATAAAGGATTCTTTCTTAGTGCCAGAATAGGAAAACAATAAGACTGTTGCACCAGCAAAACCTGACATTGGATCAAGAACATAAGATCAACAGTTAGCTAATAGCACCAATACTTGGACACTCTACATTAATGAATCATCTAGAAAGGATAGGTCAGAGTTAAAGTCTTGCGAATTGACCCCAACGGCCAGTAATGGCAATACAGTTTGTCCTTGACTTTATTCTCAAACAATTTGCCAAATACGAAGTGTTGGTGGCATCTCATAGCCTAAAACACTGGGAGTTAGCCATCCCATAGCCTATACAGACTCTTACTTAGTGGCAAAGTTAGAGCTGTGAAAACACTGAGAGCTAGCCATCTTATAGCCTATACAAACTCTTAGTTGGTGGAGAACCAAGTTAATGGAGTATATAAAGTTAAATACCAGCTGTTAGCTAGATATCACAGCATAATTTCAGAGTTTGGTAAGTTTTTTAAGCACTTGGCCATTAAGTAAATGCCTCAACAGAAAATTAGTTAAGCTAATTTGCTGTTCAAGATAGCGAGCACTATGGAAATTACAAGAAATGGGGAAATCCTAATCAAACTCATGAAGGCCCCTAGCTATGAAAGACATGTTTATGAACTAACCGCCAACGATGGTGATAATTAGATGGCCCCTATTCTATCTTTTCTCTGAGATAATGCCAGCCTTTTGATCCCCTATTATGAAGGCTACTAAAAAAATAGAGCCATAGGTATGCAATTATCAATGGTGTTTTGTATGAGAATACTTTCATTTTTCCTCTACTTAAGTGCTTAATCCCAGCAAAAGTGGACATGTCCTAAAGGAAATTCATAAGGGAGTATGTGGCAAGCACTTAAGGAGGAAGAGCTCTTGCGCAGAAAGCTTTGAAACAAGTTTTTTTCTTTTTTTAACCATGAGAAAGGATGCAACAAACATGGTCAGAAAATATGGTAATTGCCAACGATTTGCCAAAATACCTAGATAGCTAGTAAAAGCATTGGAGTAAGTTCTTAACCTATAGCCTTTTTACTTGTGGGGGATCGGCATTTTTGGTCATTTTCATGGCGGCTTTGTTGCGAAAATTTTTGATTGTCCCATGTTACTACTTCATCAAGTGGGTAGAGGTAGAGTTTATGGCAACCATCATGCCAGATCCATGAAAAGTTTTCTATGGAGTTAATTTTTTGCAAGTTCAATATACTTAATGTTATCGTAGCTGACAATAGGAAAAAACTGTAAGCTGACAAGCTAAAAGACTTCTTGAAAGTTTCCATATCAGCCTGGTGCATAGTTCAGTTGCCCAGCCTCAATCCAATGGTCAAGTTGAATCCATTAGCAAAACCATCCTCTAACCATTGAAAAAGAAACTAGATGACGTTAAGGGAGCCAGGGCAAAAGGAACACTAAGAATACTTTAGGCGATTAGAGCGACAGAATGTGAAGCCACTGTGCAACACCTTTTAGCCTAGTCTGTAGCACAAAAGTAGTAATCCCTATTGAGATTAAGAACATAGCATTCGAATGAATAACATTGATCGCCAACTTAATAAATCATGCTTAAAGGCAAATGTAAACTTGTTGGAAGAAAACAAGTAAAAAGCTAAGACTAGGATAGCAACTCGAACACAATAAGTATCCAGATACTACAATAAGAGGGTTCCACAACAGGTAGTTCCAAGTCGATGATCTAGTATTATGATGTTGTGAGGCCAATCAACCAATTGAAGAATGGAAGAAACTATCACCAAACTTGGAAGGACTATATCAAGTATCCAAACTGATTGGGCTTGGTTTGTACTAATTGGTAGATATGACTACCAAGGCAATTCCAAACACTTGAAATGCTATTCATTTGAAAAAGTACTACTTGTAAAGCCTACTTGATAGCACTGGATGCTTTCACTTTACTAAATGAATCAATAAAACCATCTCTTTGGGAAAGTTAATAAGACCCATATCATGTTGGAATGCTTCTATCTAATGGCTTATATTAGTGTTCTAGACATTTTAGCACATAATAAATAGCTTTAAAGGTTTGGTCGAGTGACACCAAGTCACCAACACTACTAAAAGGCCCTTAAGGGCTACTTGATGCCAAGTTACAAACAAAAAGACAACCTTAAAGGTCTATCCAATGTTGTTGCACGTAAACAAGTGACACTAAGTCATTTATGCTAACAAACAATCTTAAAGGTCTACTCGATTTCAAGTCACTTGTACCAATGAATAACCTCAAAGGTCTGCTTAACATTTCACTTTATAAACAAGTGACACCAAGTCACTTGTGCCAATAAATGATCTCTGATGTCTGTTCGACGTTTCAGCACATAGACAAATGACTCTAAGTCTATTCCACTAATAAATGACTTTAAAGATCTAATCGACATCTCATGCAATCTAAAAAATGTATAAAAATTTAAATTTAAGTCCAAAATCTCTATATGCTATCAAAGGCACAATTTGCAAACACAGCTAATAATTTATTAATCACCATGAGATAGCTAACCTTAAAGGCATAGCAAAAATGCTAAGCTAAAGTGCCATCATAATTGCCGAATATACAAAGATTTCCATTAAAAATTAAAAATCGAGGTATGTAAAAATTTCTTATTAACCTTAGAATATATTACAAAGTATGCATTGAAAACAAAAGTCTTTATAAAGATTTAGCCTAAAATTAAATATTAAGCCTACTTAAAGCCATCAGATGGTGGCTACTCTACCTATTTGCCGTCATCTTCTTCAGACCTCCATTAGCCTTTATAGCCTCTGTGTCCTCTAGAACAAAAGTGATTAAAGCAACGTCATTAACTTAGCCTTCCTTCATTTGTTGTTGGTGGGGCGTAAAGACGTTGAAGCCCTTAAACATCAGGTACGAAGCACCCAGCTAAAGTCTAGGGGGCCACATAACAGTTACACACCATAAAGGGCACTATCCCTATACTCCTCTATAAAGGCGAACATCTGATCTAGTGTGGCATCCTTTTAGCTTTTCAACTTATGCTTATGGCAAGAATGTTCCTCACCAATCTGGGCCTCCAGTTTAGACACTTTGGCTAGTATGGCCACTAACTCTACATCATGGGCCTCTAGCTTCTTACTTGATTCAGTGACTGCTTCCTCTACTTTCTTTAACTTTTAGGCAAACTTAGCAAGCTCAATAGTGTGCTTATGTTTAGCACACTTTAATAAGCCTCAAGCTTGGTGACCTTTTCCTTTGACTTGGTCAGTTGGCCTTAGAGCTCTGCGACGAAAGTAACATTATTATTGAACTTTTCCTACCAGTCTACCATTTGGTAGATATAAGCAGTCTATTTATGCAACGCCTACAATAAGCAAAGGAAGCCTATAAGCATGCCCAAGTACAGGAACATATGCAAATTCCAAAGACAAAGTAGCATAAGCTTACCTCCACTAAGGAAGTAAGGCCATTGTTTAGATTACATGGTGGGCTCCTCTTTGCCAGGTAATCCTTATTTGGTTAGGACACACCTCTAAGCACTTGCCTAAAAGCTAACTCAAAGTCAACTACAGCCCCTTCCTTTAGTCAAGGGAGACCACCAGCTGGACTTTAGCACCACAACTTCCTGATGAATCTATAATAGGATGAATTGGTGAGCCGCTCAAGCTCGTGAGTGCAGCTAAAGTGGTGATAGTTCCAAATAGCTTTAAAATCACCTAACTTATTAAGACCCTTACGGCATCTAGGTTGCCCGCCCTAGTGCCTAAAGCTATTGAAGGAACGATGAAAACATGGGCAAAAAAAGATAGGATGACCACCATTTCCTTTGCAATGCCTTCTTTAAAAACCACCTTCTTCACAACAAGAGCCACACTCAAATCCTCCCTACTTTTGTGTTTTGCCTTCTCTTGGCAAGCAATAGCCTTCTGCACGGCCTTCAGTGTAGTTGCATTTTTTTAGCACGTTCTGCAAGAGCAGCTTTTACGTTTATCCTTAAAAAAATTAAATACAAGCTACATAAGACCCATGCGAGTCAACATAAGGAAATCTTATAAACATATACCCTTTGCTAATGATGGTGGATAGTAAACTAGAAATGTCTTCTTTGATCGGTCAACCAAAAACGAACCTCTCAATGCCTAAAAGCTTTAATCTTGATTGACATTTTGTGCACCAGAAGACTCTGAAAAAAACACTAGGATATTCCAAAACATCTTCTAAATTCTCTACATCACCTAGCACCTTACTAGTAGAGCTCAACTCTACAGCCATGTATTCTGCAAAAAATAACAACATTAAAAAAAGTGAACAATCTTGCATGCCATAATGCTCAGATATAACAAATGATCAGAAACATGCTAGCCAATCTCCTTTAAACCTTCAAAAGATGATGCATTTTTTGCTTCCCTACAAGACGTACTAGATCTATTAGAACATTTGAAACATCTAGGCCAAGATAGTACCTTTGAACATTCTACAAGGTAAAATACTGTTTAGAGCTTATTTGGCAATGAGAGAAAAAACCCATTTGTTCTTCTTCCAACCTAGTGAGAGGTATTTTCGTGTTGTTCATTAGCGAGTAATGTTTCCATTCCATTAAGAAACCCCATTTGTGCCTGCCTTCTTTCGAATCATGAAAATATTGGTTTTTGCACAAGTAGTTGTTTGAAGGAAGATCCACTATTAACTTTCCCTTACCCCTTGTTGTAAATGGTACAAGCATGGCTCGCTCACCTTTAGGCACCATAATTTCCTTATCACGTGCACAGAGGGCATCCATTCTTCTCCTTACACACTAGAAAATATGTCACTAATATGGCCCATGCGTTATGCTTCAATTGGTTTGGCGACACGAGATATTGGTCGAGTATAATGTAAAAGAATGGCTTTAAGGGAATATGAAAACCCCTTTAAATATGTGCAAATGAAAGGCTACACTATCTTTATCCCTACTCATCACTCTCTATCCTGGAAGAAGTTCTGACACCTCACGCTAATTAAAGTTGAGCTCCCTATTAGTCATCCACTTCAGAACATTCTACATGGTAATATTGTTGGCGTAAAGTTCCACGAGTTTAATGTCAATTTCCTCTAGCTCTATAACTTCATCGGAGCTACTTGATACCTGCTCCATTTTTTTTATGATTTCTTTGAGGGTAGGGACACGAAAATTTAATGGCTGCTCGACATCATGGACCTCAGGAGCAACTAATGCCTGTTCAACATTTTGGTCTTCGACAACAGCTGCCATCTGCTTAACATTTTGCCCTCCCATTATGTTTTCGCCCTTAGCCATCTGGGCTCTATCCATCATATCAACGAGTGACTACTAGAAGACTGCCCAAAACTAGCCTAAAAAATTGCTTTTACCCAACATCTTATTTCTTGCCCACTACTCTCCAACTTACTTTTTTAGCCAATTGAGTCAATAAGAAAGCGAAGTTTAGCATCTACTATGCACATTCATAAACATATAAGGGTAGAAAATCCAATGCGAAAAAAGATCAAAAAGAAAAAACTTTAATAGTTTAACCAGGTTTTTTTTAAATTGCAATAAGAATGCAAGAACAAGCCCGAAAACCAAGTCTCAAAAACTCCTCTTCTATTACAAATCACAGTCAAAAAACAACACCTTTTGCTACAAAAAAGAAATAAAATTAAAGGATGCCAAAATGAAAAGAAATCAGCAAAGCAAACACAAAAAATTCAAACAAAGTAAAGAAAACAAAGAAAAAAAGACGAAGAAAATAGGGCAACCAGAATCACCTTGCACTTAAAAAGGAAGCCCAAATGGTTCGGAAGCATTTTGCGAAATGTCCTAAAAAAGAAAACCCAGGTATAAATACTTATCAATGCTTTATCTCGAGACATGCATCTAGAGAAGTAATAAAAAATCAAATTAGAGATCAAATCGTTTAGATCTTCGATTTTTGGTTCAACCGGCTTATCATAATAAAAATAAAAATAATAAAAAGATTTATTGTATGATAAGTTGAAAATACCAAGATAAAATTTGACTTTTCCCTACCTAGAGAACCATAAGTCCATTTGTTGATATTGGAAAAAGAAAAACTTAAGATAGTAAAAGATCTTTAAGAAAGCTTGTCTGGAAACTTAAAGTCTGAAAGGCTAAAATAAAAAATTCTAGAAAACCATTTCAAATTAACTAAGCAAGTTTCATTTATATATGAAATGGTAAAGGAGTTAGCTTCTGGTTCCACTAATAACACCAACTCTTCACCTACCTCTTCTATTTTTGTTTATGCTTTTATCACAACCCAAACATAAAAGAATTCATCTTTTTTAAACTTATTTTACTATTTTTTAACCCTCATTTCATCTTTTTCTTATCTATTTGAGCCCATAAAATATTTGTTTACTAAAAAGATTGTAACCTTGAGGATTTCAATTTAGGTGCTACAAAGAAGGATGCAGTAGTGGCATTGGATGGGAGCTTGTATGAGACACCAAGGGTGGAGAGAATGAGATGGTTAAAGGAGATAAAGCCTGCTTACATGGTGAGATCATGGTTTTATTGGGTTTTAAGTGGCTTTTTTTATTTCAATTTTCAATTTTTATCTAATTCTTTTTGGTTTTCTATTTTTCGATTATATTAATATCATTGAACTACTTGACATGCCAATACTGGTTGAACCAGCCCGTCCAATTCGATTTTTAAATCATTGCAGCTAGAGTCATGTGTCTAACAGCGATTAATCAGTACCTTGCACGCACCCTGCTTGTGACAATTGAAAGTTGTTAGTTCATACGTTCAAAAATTCAAAGTTGATAGGCAAACAGACTTAGAATTCTTGTCCGCCATATTGCAGTCAAGCCACTCACTAATTTCATCTTAGGGCTAATTCTGGTTGCTTTATAACCACCCTTAGCCTTGGGGGTTTATACCCCAAAAGTGACCAAAACCCAATCGACCAAATGGCATTGATCAAGGAGCCTGATCGCCTGACTATTTGGTTGCCTAATAAGCAATGCAGCTCGCTTCGGCGCTAATATGCCTGCTTGCCTATCTAACAAGGACTACTGAATAGTACATCACCAATATAGCGACTCCTGTTCTGAACCAATAGGGGGCACTGACATACCTTGACAAATTCGGCTATCACGACTAACCAACGAACTAGCAGCTTGACAATCAACCGCACTTGGACAACAACACCTAAATAATGGCAAAAGAGCATGTAGTGCATGCTGTTCAGAGACTCGGGTATAAAAAAAGCAATAAGGCCCCTAGGTAATGCATGCATGCTTAGCTTTTCTTTTTCCACTCCATTCTCTCATTAACTAGCAAAAACCTTAAACTAACTTAAGCATCTAAGTTGCTTCGCAATCCTAATTCTGATGCTCTTTTGACCCTTTTTTTGTGTTTCAAGCCTTGCTTCTACTCTCCATTGGAACCTTTTCCAACATTCCCAAAGAAGACATCAACAACAATCATAAAATAAAATAAACGAAATAAAAATAAATAAGTAATAAATAATAAATATATATAATAATTCACACAGAATTTAAAACTAAAGAAAAACATGTAAAAAGTTAGGCATAACTATTGAATTAAAAATTAAAGAATATAAAAATTAATAAAAAATTAAATTAAACAATAATATCATATTACTATAATATTAAAATCATAACGTAAAATTAAAAAATAAAATTAAAAAATTCTGCAAAAATAAAAAAAGAACGCTACATCAGGATCGGGTCCCGGTGCGGGCCCCGGCGCAGGTCTCCAGTCCCGACTTGGATGCAGCGTTTAAACCCCGGAATTTTCCTTTTTCAAAAGTCTACCTCAAATTAAAAAAGAAAAAAAAAATCTCCTTCCGTGAGCTTCTCTCCCCAGCAGTCCGGTTGTCTGCTGTCGCCGTAGCCATCGTCACCTTCGCTGCTTGTCGTCATCGGTGAACCCTAAAACCCCGAAATTCACATTTTTCGAAACTTCCAGACTTCTTCTTTCTCTTTCTCAACTTCGTTTCTTTAAATCCTCACGAAATTACCTAGATCTAAGTTTGAATCTTCGGTTCTACTCCTCTGCAATACCTCCGCTGCTGTTCTAACAACCACTCAAAGAAACCTCAGAACACCAATCGTCCACCCTTTAGTCTAGAACACCCAGAACCTCCTAAACCCGGAATCCAAAAAAATGTTTAACCCGAGACCTGAAAAAATTACTGCCCCAAACCCCTTTTTCTGTGTTGTGTGTGTAATCATGTGATTGATCCTTTTTCAATTGTGTTTTTATACTGAATTTTCGCCCTGGAGTTTCTGTTCAGGTTAATTTTGGATTCAATTTCGGTTTCATGAAACAATCTTTTTTTAAGACTGAAGAATTGTCTTCGATTTCAAAGCCTTACTCCTCTTTTAACAATCAAATATAATTTAAGTTGAAATATGCTAGGCTTTTCAAACAGAATGATGTCTAGAAAAAGCTTCATTGCTAATGCCACGTAATAATGATAATAATAATGATAATAACACTATGGATTACGATAATAAAACATATATTGATTTATATTATTCAAATACAACAAATTTTGATATGGATGAATAAGTTCCTAAAGCTCCTAATATGACTACAAATATAATAATGACAATAATTGCTATAAGCTTATAGCTCCAGTTCTGCCTAAAAGCTTTCAAGTAGCACAAGCATGGTACGACAAATGAAACTAAAACAATAAATATTGATCCAACAATGGCCATCACGTTCTCAAAATACGGAAATATAAAAGCCACAAAAGTTGTGCTAACTAGCAATGCAATCTTAATAAACAGCTTTGCTACTCCCCAATTTTTGTACCTTTCTGGCAGCCTATCTTCAATGGTTGTCGCAACAGGGGCTATTATCAAAGCATATTTGGTGATTGGGATTAGTAAAGTAGAGTATATTGCGACTTTTGTTGCAACTTCTCTTGTGGGTAAATTCAATGTTATCTCTGCTCGCAAACTATCTCCATACATAAGGTATCCAGCTACTGCAGTTGAGACATAGGTGATGGTTGCAATGACAAAACTAACCAGTAGCACCTACAAGCAATTGCAATACTTGATTTTTATATGAATGATTCTAAATTTATTAAAAAAAAGAAAAATTGAATGAAAATATTACCCTATTGAACTTATCTTTGTGCTGCATTGAAGTGTATATAAATGGGATAACCGGATGTCCACCAAAACAAACTAAATACAAACTGGTTGCGGTAGGAACACCTTCGATGTTCAACAATTTTCCTTTTGCGTTAAACCCGACACCCTCGATGGCTCCAACATATATAATTGAACAAAAAATGAGAAGACAAGAAAATACCCCACTTGCAGATACATAAGATAGGAGGTCAGTTAGCAGCATTGATGGCAATATAACAAGTGCTGTTATTACGACAAATGACTGCCTTCCATCTACCACAATCGATCTAAGCTTGAACGCGAATTTTGGAAATAATTTATGTAAATTGTCTCCTTCTAATATTAAAAGCCCTGTTGCAATGAGGTATAGCTCCAAATTCGTAATTATCATTACTAAAATTCTTACTTTTCTGCCAAATGCATGGTCGACTATATCAATATATGTTTGGACGGAAGGATTAGCAGACATATACTTTTTCAGCCAAATGGCAGTATAAAAGCTTATAATAGCAATTAAGAAAAACAAAAATAAAGTGAACCAACCCCCTCTTGCAAGTGCATAAGGAATTGTTAATAAACCAACCCCTGAAACCAAATAAATTAAAAAAAATCTCAATAGTATGATTGATCTAATATTACGTTACTTGCACTCATAAATATATGAAAAAAAATAGAAAAAAACATCAACTATAATATTATCCAATACCTAGAAAAATATTTATCCCTTTGAAACATGCTTCGATGAAACTGAAACAAGGGCTGATTTCAGGTAACGGAGTTCCCAGCTCATCTGCCATGAATATTTTACCTGTTAAATGAATAAATAAGTTATTTCAGAACTACTAATAATTTTGAAAGAAACGGATTAAGGGTTATATTCCGAGAAAGAAAATAATCTTAAACATTACTGTAGCAATGAATAATTATTAAAAAAAAAAAAATTGGAAGAGGTATCTACCTCTACTTATAAATAATGTGGAAAATGAGATGCCTCTTTATATAGGATCTTCAACTACCTTTAAACGAGGAACGATAGTTTCGTAAGAACTCCTTTAAACGAGGAAAGAGGAAAGATGAGTTTCATCGAATTCGATACTTAACAAGAGAAAGATGAGTTTAATTTGGGTTTTCGCAAATTAAAATTATTAATAAGCTGAGGTGCGAGTATAAATTACGCCAATAGTGATATCACACTATAAATTTTGAAATCTTCTAAATCGCAGTATTACTTTTCTTCAATGAATTATTATTATTATTATTATTATTATATATAAATGGAGTTATTTGAATTTTGAATTTTTGAATTATATATATTTAAAAAAGATTTATTATTTAATTTTTAAAATTAATTTCTAATTTTTTTGGTCCTGATTAGTTTTATTTTTCATAATTATATTAAAAATAAATTATATTTATTAAATTAAGCTATTGAATTAATCAATAATAATATACTATATTTTTAAAAATCTTATGCTTTTTTATTTGATGTTTAGAATTTTAAATATTAAATATTTATGATTTTAAAATTTATATTTGTATATATATTATATACATATACAATAGAGAGATATTTGTATGTCCATAAAATATATATATATATCTTATTACAAAACTTGAAAATATACTATAATATCTATGTATAAAAAAAGTATTTAAAATATACTAATAAATTCAAAACGATACATTACAATACTATACCAAATATATTAATAAAAAAACTAAAAACAATACACCCACAACTACAGTGTTGACTGTCTTATAGAGATGCTTTCTTTTTTTATAAAATAATTTTTTAGCCAATTACTCCTTTAAAAGGACAACTGCTTTACAGGAGGAAAGACGAGTTAAGTCGAGGTGCCAGTATAAATTATGGTAACAGGGATATCACCCTGGTAATGTTGAATTCCTCCAAATCGTTGTATTAGTTATCAATGAATAATTATTAAAAAAAAAAAATGGAGAAATGATACAGATTCTACCGGTTTTAATGATCAGACTTACAATGTGAAAAAAGCATATAGGTGAGAGACGCCCATTTTCTAGACCGATTACTCCATTAAAATAGGATAAAGACAAGCTTCATGAAATCTGAGTTTGTTACACAAATTAAAATTATTAATAAGCCGAGGTAGCTGAGTTGCGCTTTAAAGGGGTAAAGATGGGTTTCACGGAATCCGAGTTTCTCACAAATTAAAATTATTAATAAGCCGAGGTAGCTGAGTTGCGCTTTAAAGGGGTAAAGATGGGTTTCACGGAATCCGAGTTTCTCACAAATTAAAATTATTAATAAGTCGAGATGCTTGGGTTACGTAATTCATGCCACACACAGCCATTGTGGGTCTTATTGGCTGGTTGGCAGTGCAAGATTCCACTAATTGGCATAAATTTAGCTTAGGCATTCAGGATTCTCCAACCCTGATGTCAGAATCAATTCCCATTGAAGCATGCTTTTTATAAAACCAAAACAAGGGGCGATTTCACCTAGGATTCTTCAACTGATTTGCCATGATCTTTTGCCTGTGAAATGAATAAATAAGTGATTTCAGAATTACTAAATAATTCTGGAAGTTATGAAAACGAAATGTTGAAAATGAAAGAAAAGAATTGAGGATTATAACAGATAAATTGATTCTATCCCTATTGATTTTAATAACAACGTGAAGAACGTATATAGAAAGGTAGGATGCATGTAGAAAGGTAGAATGCATATAAGAAATTGTTTAAAAGAGGATTTTTTTAACCAACTACTTCAAAGGAGAAAATATTGTCGCATGAAATTTGAAAGGAGTAAGGATTGTTTCCTAAAACATGAAACTCCTTAAATGAGGAAAGACAGTACCATGAAATATGATACTCCTTTAAAAAGGAAAGTAAAAAGATAAATTACCTTATAGACTAGCCCGAATCCTCCCCCTCCAAGCTTCTTTGCAGGAGCTTTAAGTTCACCGTAACTGAAAGTGTATGGTCCAGCAACTATCCCCAGGAGGCTCTGCAAATTCAAGATGAGATGTTGCACCAACATGCTCGCTGCCTATCTTTGAAAGAAGACCAGGTCCACTTGGATGTACAGGACAAGTTTTTAAACCCATAAGCAACTTCAAAAATAAGTTAAAACAGCTACAACATTTGTACCAAACTTTTAAAGTTTACTTTCATCATCATTCATATGGGCCCTTCATCTCCTAAAGATGCAGAAAGCTGTAAAGGACAGTAGGCATACAACTCCAACACCAAACAACAATCCACAAAATCAAACCAGTTCTACTCTCCTTGCTGGTTGGAGCATTATTACTAACAGCAGTAATGAAATATGAATACCTCAGAGCAATCAGTATTACACTATTACTGTAACGCTGTGCCATAAACCAAAAAAATCAGTTAATTGCTGACCTCGGGTGGCACTGATTGCTGCAATGAATACGTACCTTAATCTGGCATACAACAGGTCCCTTTTCCAGCCCAAACAGAAGAATTTCAAGGTGGTTTTCCAATACAATAGCCGTAATCTCTTTTGTAACTGCTCTTGTAGAAACATCACCTGCTTCCTTCTGTATGTCAAAATCCTCTAAAACATGACTCCCCTGGAATAATCAAATTCAAAAATAAAGTTAAATGCCGATGTCATTCTTATAAATGAGTATGATATGATCACGCCAAAAGAGGCAATCATTCTTAAGCTAGAATAATCGTACCTAAGACCCAAGGAAGCCTCTTCCAGTTAGGAGTTAGTCCCCACTAATTTGTTTCGTAATTAGGGAACGGTTCAAACCTTTATGACAGCTGGTGCACTAACAATGTCTCATGAACCAAAAATTTCCAACCCAGGAGGAATCATAAATGTCAAGGATGATATGGAAAAATTGTGCATAAAATTACTAAAAATTGGTAAGTGAAATGGAAGTTGCAACACTTAGGACTAAACTTGGGCAAATAGTTAAGGCATAATTTAAAATGAGGGAAACAAAATCTTGGGCGGTCATTTCTCAATTATTTAGAAAATTGAGGGAGTTAATCCCAGTTCGGTAATATTTAGGAGTGTTATTCAAGAAATGAATTATTAGTGCCAATATATGAACACTAAGCAAAAGTTGAAACTTGTGTAAGACTTCTAGTTAGTATTAAAAACTCTGACAGCACTATCCAGAAAATCAGTTTTCGGCGTAACAGTTACAAGTGCAGTACAGGAAAGATTTTGACAATGAGATACAGACCTGGGTAAATATCAAAAACACGAGTCCCAAGACTTTCCCATGTATTGATGGCTAGGATTTTTGTTTCTGCAAATTGGAGCCTCACGGTATAGTTCTCAAGCCCCAATCCATGTTACCTTAGTGATGAAGCTGAGATCCGTGCAGTCTGGACTAGCTCTGACTCTAGGGTGTTTTTGAACTGAGATGCTGACGTAATAGTGTACTGAGGATTACCCAGTAAAATATCCAACATTACTGAGTGCCCACTTATTTGATTCCATAACATAATATGATACAGGACCAGGTATCTTATTGTGTCTTTTCAACAGAGCCCTATCTGATGATGTAATCTGCGGACCACCACACTTAACTGCAAAGTTATAATCTGTAAATCGACACAAAAGAGATACTCATCAACTGCACTGAAAAGGTACCTTAGTACAAAATATTACCGTATCTGCAACTCCACACTCAACAACCTAAAACCAATGAAAATAAACCTCAAAGTTGGGTAATACCATTTAACACTCTTCCGAATTGGGTTTGATTCAATAATAACAACTGAAACAGACAAGTTTACTATGTGGGCAACAAAAATGGGAGACAAACCAAAAAAAAAAAAAAAAGGGAAAAGCATCCAGCATACACTAATATAGTATTAAACATCTAACCTAAAATCAAAGAACTGACTCAAAAATGAGCCACCTGTTATTATACTATTTTATAAAGGAAGCGTAGAGGATTTGAAGGTAATTTTCCATACATCCTCCAAAGCTCACCATTGATATTCCTAAAATTTCAAAATGATTAGAGAATTAAGTATTCAACCATGGTAGTTTCAGCTTGAGACTCCGTTTTACAATAAAAAATTTTAACTTAGCAATGGTTTCGAATTGGGTATTTCTATAATAGTACATATTTCCTCTAGTTCACATTCCCTGTAGTAATAATAGGCAACAATAAAAATTACAAATTCTTGCCGTCACATTCTACTCAATCCAATGGTCAACAATAATTAAATATTGTGCCAATAGCACCTCTACCGAACTCAGGAAGGTCTGTCCATCCTAATCTGGCCTAAGTACCAACTTACTTGTTTCTCCATAAGAAACATGAAGAAGGAAAATTTTAATTATACTCACAGATTCCACATCCTCAATTGCAAGGAAACTTACGTTGAAGGCGGTTCAGTCCTGATGGGAAAACACTGAAAATATAAGAGCAATGTAGTTGCGTAAGGATGATGATGATTACATACTTAGTAATGTTGGATGACATCTGACCCTCCAAATACCAATAAGGCTAGGTAAGCTTAACTCAAACCTTTGAAATTCACAAATGGAGTCTTTGCAAAATGCAATAAGTTGTTTCCCTTTTCGGTCAAACACGAAACTAGGGAAGAAGCCACTCTTTTTCTCCACGTATAATAGTAAAAAATTACTTATCATTCATTTTCTCATATCATAACACAAATGGGAAAGTAATGGAAACAAAAGATAAATTTAAGCACAACAAATCATTTTATCTTGTATGAAGCCTTGGGCATAACAAAAGTACATAAAAGTCAACAAACCATAAAAATGAACAAGGCTACTGACATCATACAACAGCCAAGCAATTTTACTAAAAAAAAGCAACCATAGAATCTAGTTTTTGGGAGAAGAATACCATTATAACTAGCACTAACACGATTAAACAGTGTATTCCAAACCTCATAAGTGTTTCTTATAACTTATCAAAGGAAAACTGTATTACCGCTTATAGCACCCTTCCGGCTCATGAGCAGTAACTTAGCAAGGACAAGTGACTGTATCCAAGTAAGGTCCATAATGTTCTAATTAGAAAGAAAGCAACTACTTTCAACTTCATATCTTCAATCATGTAAAAGAGAAGATAGCACCAAGAGAATCACCTGTTGTTTGACTGTCCTATTGTGAAGTTGTTGGCAACTAAATATTTAAAAAAATTGAATATGATATTATTTGATACTTATAAAAACTCAACTTTACCAAAAATAAAAAAGCATTTCTACCGTTTAAATACGCTTTTATAAAATTAGAACTAGTGGTAATTTCAAGTAGTGGAATTCTTCGTTGTTTATTATTATTATTATTGTTATTATTAGTTATTTCGAAATTATAAAATAATTTTAAAAACTTATGGAACAAAAATTCACTGATAAATGTTGAAGGCGAAAAAAAAATGAAGAATTTGGAGATTACACTGCGAATAAAGAAAATAAATTTTAAACCACATTTAAGATACACTGGCGATTCACCACTTTTTATTAACCCATTGGCCTAGCTAAGTATAAATTATAGTAAAAGTAATGTCACTTGCTATTTTTTAAATCCTATCATTTAGTATTTTTCTAAAGAAATGAATAATTATAAAAAAAATTGAGAAAAATGGAAAATATATTTTGATAAGATTCAAAAATTGAGGATTTTTTATTATATTTAATTAAATTTTATTTTATCAAAACAACTTATTATTAATAAAAAATGTATTTTTATGTATTTAATTTAACATGAATAAATTTCACCTTAATTAATACACATATTTCGAATATACGTCGAATTCAAATTTTAGAAGAAAAGTTGTAATAACATAGGAATGAAGAATGAGAACATCTACTAATGATTGCAATAGCCAATTCAAGCTTTTTCGCTAGAAATGAAGTTTGGAGGAGAATAGAGATAAAATGTAAGAGAAATGCTAGTTTTGCCTTTGTCAACTTATTTCTTATAGCAAGATTTTCTTAATTAAAAGCTACCTTAATCTTCCTTTTCTATTGAGATCAATTGAGAACATTTGCTACTAATTTCAATAGCCAAGTCAAGTTTTACAGATGGAAATATTGGACGAGAATTGAAATAAAAGATGAGACAGATACCAATTCTTTCTTTACCAACTTACTCTTTATGCTAAGATTTTATATTTTGTTAAATTGATTTAATAACATCCTCTACTAGTTTTAATAACTAAGGCTCCACTTGGATTTGGATAAGTAGTTAGTTTAGTTTTAGTGAGATTAAAAACAGTGATAGTAGTAGGATTAGTTATTGTATAGGTAAAATTAAAATCAATGGTGAAATATGTATTTGGATTCAATCACTGTAATGATATTGAGATTACTTATAGTGAAAAGATAAAATGACTATTGAAGACATTAAATTTTAATTAGTATATGTAATCATTATATATTTATATATAAAAATAATATTAAATTATTTATTATCTTTTATATATTTTTATAATTTTTTAATTTTATTTAAAATTTTAAATATTTTATTCAATTCAAAATATTAAACATATCATTTTATATTAAAATCGATATGATAATTTATTAATTTATTTATAAATATATATATTTTATTTTAATGTTCATATTTATTTATAATAAAAAATATATGCACAAAATTATTTTATATAATTAGTTATTAAATTAAAAAAATTTTTAAAAAAAAAAGTAAATGAAGCTACCAGAAGTCCAGTGGAAATGGAGAGGTTCCACCGCGCGACACCATTGACATCCAACCGGATGAATTAGGTGCAGTTGCAGCAAAACCAAGAAAATTTTCACTGAAACAGGCTCCAGTCAAATCTAAATGCAGCCAATCTATCTCTGCCAACTTCCTATTTATTAGCAGGATTTTCTTGATGAAGAGACAACTTAATGTTATTAATTAAATTTATCTGAGAAGACATACGACTAATTTCATAGCCAAGTCAAAATTTCTAGCTGACGAGACATACGTCGATTATACCTCTGTCAACTT
>JBBYHM010000002.1:1345624-1357613 GCA_038381775.1 Adansonia rubrostipa | reverse complement strand
TTATATTAATAAATAATATTTTATTTAATTTTAAAATATATCTAAAAATAATAATATAATTTTTATATTTTAATAATAAATATAAAATAAACAGATATACCAAACTTGTATAGTTAATGTATTATGACAAAGCATTTAACTCAGTATATGATACGTGCATATATCACTCATTCTTCTCAAATATGATGTAGATGTCTTAATTAATTAAGAATACGTGAGAGAATTTAATAGTGTTATTAATTAATTAAAATTATTTAATGAATTTATAATACACTTGCATTAGTTAAATAAGTGGATTTATATATTTTATTAAAAAATCGAATTCTATATAATATCCATTTTTTTGAATAAAATAAATAAATAATTAATAATATTGTAGAGTAGTTAAGTATGACAAATCGAGAGACGCCTCAATGCTGTCAGCTAGACAATGACAAACAAAATCAACCCAAAAGTCATATGTTTTTCTTGTTTCTCCTCAAAATAAATAAATATTTCTTCCATTTCCCATTAGATTTATGTGAAAGTCAAATTATTTGTAGGTCCAATTTTGAGATATGTCACTTAAATTTATTATTTAATTGAGATAAATATCTTATTTTTAATTTTAATTATAAAATATATACTATTAATATAGAATTAATATTTAAAAAAAATAAGTTTTTCAAATTCGATAAATCTAATTTTAAATATATATTATTTCAATATTAATATGATTCGATCACATCCATTATAAAACTCCAATATGTTCTAAAAATTAAAACAAATATCTATCATTCTAATTTGGTAGTAATAAACTAATGATTTAGATTTAGACTATTATTATAATACAATTGCATCAACAATATGCGAATGAAGTAATCAACAATATCTAATCTTAAGAGTTAAAGGTAAACCCAAACTGCTTAACAACATAATTGAAACCGGCAAACCAAAGTTCAAAAAAGCTTTGCTTGAGGCCATACAAGACAAGAATCGTCGAAGATGACACATGTATCTTGTTAGGTGGATGACCATGATGGTGTTTAGGGGAGGTAATCTCTGTTAAGGAAAATACTTTTAACATCTATATTAAAAAAAGTTTCCATTGCGTCATGTGACGAACTGCAATTGCTAATAATCTTTTACATATGGAAGACGAGCAATAGATGCAAAAATTTTCTCATAATCAATCCTACACTTCTAAGTGAAACTTTTGACTACTAAAAGATTCTTTTAACTTTTCATTGAACCATCATAACGAATTTTAATTTTATTAGGTTCATTGAACTTATCAGTCGAGCATGTTAAGCTAATTTTGGGTCAAATCAATTTAAGTTGGTAAATTTGAATTTTTAAATTTTTGAGTTATTTTTTGGTTTGAGCTATTTTGAGTTCAGGTTACTTTCATTTCATGTTATTTTAGTTGCAGATCAATCGAGCTTAACACTTTAATAATCGAGTTTAGGTCATTCTAAGTTTGGTCATTTCTGGTTCGAGCCAATCAAATTTAATATTCGTGCTTACCAAGTTCGATCATTTTAGATTCATATCATTTTAGATCCAGTCATTTCGAGTTTAAGTAGTTATTTTAAGTTTGAGTCATTTTAAGTTCGAGTTATTCGTGATTCATATCATTTTCGGGTTGGCCTATTTTAAATTATTAGCTTTTTTTTTTAATCAAATTGGGTTGAATCAAATTTGAATTAAAATTATTGATTCGATTTTTTGATTTTCAATTAGAATTGATAAGATAAAGTATATAATACACGGGATAAGTATCGACTCAGACTTTCAATTTTCTCCTACTAAAGTTCTAGATACAAGTACTTGGGTTCAACAATGTAGCTGGTTAATTTGAATTCAGTTTTTTGCAAACGATTTTAAAGGTACACAACCTTTTATTAATCAAGTACATAAAAAAATATTAATTTAAAGAAAAATAATAGTTTTGAACAAAGTGGGCTGAGACTAAGACCGGTAAAAACAAGGTCCAATACAGTGCCAGGAATTAAATCCTAAACCCAAACTTACGCAACAGCCAAAAGATTAGTTTTGGCCCAAACAACAAAATATTCCCAAATAACTTTCATAGCCACTGCCAGCACCCGCTACCGCCTTCGCCAATCGCCATCGCCATCGTTACCCCTTCCTCTTTCTTCTCCTAGCTTTCCCCTTGGCCGCCGGCGTCCTTTTGTCCATCACCAAGTTCCTCAGCCACCACCACTCCGTCTTTCTATTCCGCTAATTGCTTTCTTTCCCAAACCAGCTGCGTCAGAAGGAAAAGGAACAATGTGGGGATGGTGGAGACTAGGAAAATGGACGGTCCTGATTATGTTCCTTCACATCATAGCCATTTTGATCTTCACCAAAGGCTTTCTCTTAACCCGAACTGAACTCCCCCATTCCAGCCACTGCTCCGATGTTTCTCAATCTCCTTGCCTTTCTTCTTCTTCTTCTTGTTGGACCAAGCCTGTCGTTGACCGTCTCATCATCATTGTTCTTGACGCGCTGAGATTTGATTTCGTTGCTCCAAGTTCTTTTTTTGAACAAAAACAACCTTGGATGGATAAATTGAAAGTTTTACAGAGGATTGCTTTAGAGAATCCTTCTTCAGCTAAGATTTTTAAAGCTATTGCTGATCCACCAACTACCAGTTTGCAACGTTTGAAGGTTTCTTTTTTGTTCTTTGTACAAGTTTTGATTTTTTTTTTTTTTTTGCTGAAAATAGCTATTAATGTTTTTGGTTTTATTGATGTTTTTCAGGGGTTGACAACTGGGGCACTCCCTACTTTTATTGATGTTGGGAATAGCTTTGGTGCTCCTGCCATTGTTGAAGACAATTTCATTAGTCAGGTTTGTTTGTTTGATCATTACTCTTTTTGCTTATGAAAGTGAAAAAAAAATATTATTGGGTTTGCATAGAAACTCCGATACTAATTTCTTTTTAGCATTAAATGTTAAAAACGTATTCTTTTTTAAAAGAGAACGTATGGTTTTACTTTAACATAGAACAGGTATGTTGGAATAGCGTTGCATCTTAGTATTTTTTTTTTCATTTTAACTGATTATGTTTTACATTCTATGTTTTTTCCTATTAATTTTAACTGATTATGTTTTACATTCTATGTTTTTTCCTATTAATTTTAACTGATTATGTTTTACATTCTATTTTTTTTCCTATTAGGAAGTAAAATCTAAGTAGCAAAAGTAATTACCAAATGAAATGCTCAATGTTTAATGGTGTTTGCCTTTCTAATAGTGTTCTTCTTTTTGTTATTCTTCTTTATTCAGTTGATTGGAAATGGGAAGAGAGTGGTGATGATGGGAGATGACACATGGTCGCAGTTGTTTCCTAATCATTTTAACAAATCTTATCCATACCCTTCTTTTAATGTGAAGGATCTCGACACGGTATGCCATGTTTTAACTGCAGTTCATTGAAAGGCAATTTATTTGTATTTAAATGGCTTTGAGATAGGATGCCAATTTTGTTTTATTCAGGTAGATAATGGATGCATTGAGCACCTAGTTCCATCATTATATCAAGAAGACTGGGATGTCCTTATTGCGCATTTTCTTGGAGTGGTATGATTAACATTCTTTATTTTGACTTGAGAAAATTTAGAAAAATATTTGTTTAGTTAACTGTTCTGGATTATTTTCTTCTGAACCCTGAAGCTGATTATGGATATATATAGGAGCTTCTTTATTAGATAGTTGTATTTCTTTTACTAATTTTTGGTTGGGGAGTTATTTTCCTCTTCCTTATTGCCTCTTCACCTAAGTGCTACGCTATTGTTATTGAAATCTAAGATGATGTTAAAATTGAATATACCCAGAAAAGCTATTCTAAACTAAGTCTCTTTAACTTGTTTAGTGTAAATATTACCAATTGATATGTTCTCATTGTGTGCTTCACATTTGGTTTAAATGTCCTGATTCAAAGCTGTGGTAAATGCTTCTTGTGTTTCTAAAATTACATGAGGTTTGTAAGATTACGTATGCAGTATAAGTGGTTATGCTGCAAATTTGGATTTTACAAACTTCTATGCGGTCAGGATCATGCAGGGCATATCTATGGTGTTGATTCCACTCCAATGATTGAAAAGTTGGAGCAGTACAATGCAGTTTTAGAGGTAATTATTGAAGCAATACAACTACATGTTGCTTTGATATGTTTAACTATCTTTAGCATTCTGCTTCCATGGATTCTCCATCCTTGTTCTCTTCTATAATGAATTTTTGCTTTTCTTCAAGGGACATTTTTTTTTTTTAATTTTAAATAATAAACATTCCCAACCGAACCTACCTGTTTCACAAAATTTTCTATCAAGAACTTGTTTCTGCAATCTGTTCCAATGGTTTTTTTTACTTTTCTAGAGGCTTGACGTGGAAAATATCTTGTAGAAACTCATGTTAGAATTTTTTTTATCCTTCTGTTGCCTCCTGAGAGTTCATATATGTTTTAAGCTTTTATTTGTCTGCCTGACTGCTTGTGTAATTCAGAAAGTAATCAAAGAGCTCCAAAACCAGTCTGGACCTGGCATGTTACATGAGAATAGTTTACTTCTTGTAATGGGTGACCATGGACAAACGTTAAATGGGGATCATGGGGGAGGAAGTGCTGAGGAGGTCTGATGCTTATATTCGATCTACTTGATAGAAATTTAATTTTACTACTGGTTTTTCAGTCTTTTAATTTGTTCCATCATTCAGGTTGAAACATCAATATTTGCTATGAGTTTTAAAGATTTGCCTTCCGTGCCATCTGATTTAGATTCTTCATCATGTGAGGTAGACTTGGTATTTCCTCTCTCTTTCAGTTTATGCATATACGCCGCTGGCTTCTAGGTGGAGTAGAGATCTTTTTCTTAATCTGCTTTTGTGTGCCTTGTTGGTAACAGTGGAGAAAGGGAAGGAGAACATGTCACATATCATTACAGAAAACCTTAGCTTTAATTTTTTATCGGTAGCCTTGATTATAATTTTATACTAGGGTTCTGTGTACTACATCACTTATTAAGGGACAAGACTTCATCAGACAGTAACAAGTTTATGAAGTTTTAGACCATTTATGTAGCATTCTCATGAGGCAGAATTTTTTTTTCTTTTCTCAATTTTTGTCCTTCTGTTTCAGGCTAACAAGAATATATGTATCAGCTCCATCCAACAGGTTGGAATGGTCTTTTTATTTTTATTTTTTTATTTATAATCTCTGATCACTTTCCTATGACTCTTTTCTTCGTTTAAAACAAGTTTTATGTCATGTCACTCCTTGCAGCTCGATTTTGCAGTAACAGTGTCATCACTGCTAGGTGTTCCCTTTCCATTTGGAAGGTGCCGTGTAAGCATTCTGTCAATTACATTTTTTACCATGTTTTTGACAGCATACATCATTTTATTATGTTGACATTTTATTTCTTGGATTTATTTTAAAGTCATTTATGAAAATAAATGATGCACATTAGTTGTATTGGAGTAATACTATTTAAATAATCCTTAGGATTGACCTTGTATTAAGTGTCCCCAAAAAGGCAAGGTATTTTTTCATTCTGGTATTTTCCTCTGCCGTGTTATATTCATTGGCATGTCACCTGATTTGTAATTTTCAATGGGCTAATTAACTAAATTCAATTGTCAAATTTCACACGGCGAATTTCAGGAAAAACTGTTACTCATCTCATCATGAAAATTACGGCAAATAACTTCTGCTTTTTTTTTTTTTTGGAAGCAGTTGCCCTTATTTTTTTTTCCCTTCACAGCCTGAGGCTTTTATCATTGCACAAGACGGTGGCTTATTGTAGAATGAAAGAGTGCAACAAACTTCTATGTCACATGAAGCTGCCTTCTCACCATAACTCCTTTTTCCCCCCTTGAAAGATAGATTGTTGAAGCTTATTGTTTTTGATGGTGGCTATTTTATAGCTTAGACTTTATGATCTTTTAGAGCTGCAAAGTCCGTATGCTTAAATGCATGTCTTAATTTTTGGTTTATATCCTATTGACTTTAACTATGTACATGTTCTTTTCTCTTTTCATATTTCTATAAAATGTGTCATGCTATTGGTGCACTTCCCCTCTTTTTTTGCAGCATCGGGCATGTTAATCCTGAGTTATATGCTTTAGCCGCTGGTACGTGGAACTTGGATGACAATAAAGAATGGAACAACCAGGATCAAACAAAGTTGGAAGAGTGGATGCAAAATTATGTTAATGTCCTCTGCATCAATTCGTGGCAGGTATTTCTTTTCCATGGATCTTGGTTCCTGGCTTATAGGCATCAACCACAACGAGAACTTTGTAGACTATATTTTTCCTTTGAAAAGGTAGAAGTACAATATTTTATCAACTTTGCATTGCCTGGTAAGATAACATTATTTAGCAGTATTAAAGGGATTATGACATAGCTGGAGGTAAAGCAAGGTATATTATTTGTTAGACGCACCCCCTTGCTCACTCACCTATTTGTGTCCACTCTCATATTAATGCTTTTGATATAGGTGAAAAGATATATTGATGTCTATTCAGCTTTATCAGTTATTGGATTTTCCTCTGAAGACCTCTTCCACATATCAGATTTATATGCTAAAGCAGACGAGAATTGGTCATATACTAGGAATTTATTGTTGTACAAAAATGAAAGTCGCAACACATCACTGCCAGTTCTTAAAAGGCAAATAGTTGCCTATTTTAATTTTCTTTCTTATGTTGCTGAGCTGGCTCGCTCCAAGTGGACTGAGTTTGATTTAAAGATGATGGGAACTGGTACTGGGATTATGTTATTATCTTTATATTGTCATTTCCTCGCCATTAAGAAGTTGAATAAGTCATATGGTGCCTCTGTTCCGTCATCCAGAGATTCTGGAATTTCCTATGGGTTGATGCTTGCTTCCTTTATAGTGGCGATTCGTGCATGCAGCCTACTTTCAAATAGTTTTATTTGTAAGTTCCTGAACATGATATTTGGTTATCCATGCAAGTATCTTTAATCATTTCTGCTGACATTCCCACTATTTTTTCTTCCTTGAGATCAGTGGGAGAAGGGAAAGTTGCAAATTTCCTCTTGGCCACTACTGGCATTATGACATTACGTTATTCTTTCATGAAGAACAAGATGCTACTTGAAGTGAGTATTGCTCTCCTTAAGTTTAAATAACCCACCCTCTTTTGTCTCCATCCTTTATTTGGGTATATATCTTTAAAAAATGAATTTAAGTAAATTACTTTTTATGTTGCTAATTTGTCTTGAATATATGCCCAGGCAACTATATTTCTTCTTTTGACATTC
The DNA here is from genome assembly GCA_038381775.1 of Adansonia rubrostipa. Lineage (NCBI taxonomy): Eukaryota > Viridiplantae > Streptophyta > Magnoliopsida > Malvales > Malvaceae > Adansonia > Adansonia rubrostipa. The sequence continues at coordinate 1,350,343 of JBBYHM010000002.1, read as the reverse complement.
ATTCTTAGGATTGCTGTTGAAGTTGGTCTATCTAAGCAAGCTGCCACTTCCCAATTCATGAATGTATCCTCTTCATGGATGCTTGGGATTTCTATAAGCCAACCACTGGGGACTTTCATGGCTGAAATTGTGCCGATTCTTGCATTGCTAATATTAGGATACTTTCTGTACAAGGCCATTTCTAGCTGCTGTCATTGGGGAATTCCGAAGTATGTTATAATGGGAACAATTTTAAGCTATTTGCTTATAGCTTTGCATTGGATCACTGAAAGCAGCAGATTGGATCTGGCCCATTTGCTTAAGGGAATTGGAAAAAATTACATCCCTCGGACAATTTATGCTATTTCACTTGTTCAGCTGTTACTTTTGGCATTTGTTCCGTTGTTCAGCCAGGAGAAAACTTCAAATTACCAAGGAAGCTTGTTTGTTAAAATGGTATCTATTTTATCTGCATGTAGTTCAACAGTTATTATTCTCCAGGGAAAACAAGGTGCCTTGGTAGCATTAGGATCCTTACTAGCAGGTGCTTTTTCCTTACTGTTGTGTGTACTTGGGCAGCACATTTGATTTTGACTTCCTTTTCCTTGCTAGGCTATGGGGTTCTATTTTGCTAGATAAATATTATCGGATTGTTGATTTTCATGAGCTTTGAACCTGCAGTGATGACTTATGTGTTGGCATTTCTTTTTGCAGGTTATTGCATAATGAGGCTTCAGGGGATGGAACAGCATACTATCAGTGGAGCTGCAGGAATTTCTATTTTGGATCCTTTTCCTGTTCTGCAGTGGAGTCTGTTAGCTGTGTGTCTGTTTTTTGCAACTGGTCACTGGTAAGATGCATGTAATTCTTTACACTAAGGCATGCATGTGGCCTGCAAACATTTTGCTATTGATGCTCTTGGGTTCATTAATTAGCTAACTCTGTTCTTATTCTAGGTAGATCCTTCTATGTGTGGTCCTTTTCCTTTTTCTAATTTTATTATTGTTACTGTGTGTGTAATATGTATCCATGTAAAGAACTTTTACTAGTATATGCAACTGTTTCTAATCTGTCATAAATCTTTCTTCAGGTGTGCTTTTGATGGCCTGCGATATGGTGCTGCATTTATTGGGTGAGTCTTTTGTATGTGTGTGAATTTTTTGAATCTTCTATCCCGGAACTAGCCAAAAGAAGCAACTTTGCTTCGATGCTCGCATTTATCTTTCTTGATCACAAAAATTGCTAAGTGGTTGACTTTCCCTTAAATCCTGCATCATAATTTTCCTTAATAGAATTTTGCAACAATGTATTGCTGTTTGACCCAACAGATGTATTTATTGACCCTCGTTTGATTTTCAGGTTTGACGAGTTCATTCTCGTACGACAAGCAATCCTTCTTACAATTGATACATATGGATTTTCTCACATCCTTTCTGTATTTGGACTACCTCTTCTTGTTGCATCCCCATCTCCTTTCAATCAGACTAAGCACAGAAGTCTCTTTTCTATAAAGTTATTTTGGGTAAGTTTTTTACTAGGATGTCTATATTCCTATGCAGTGTTTGGTATATAGGATCCTATCTATGGATGCAATGAGACAAAGAGTGTATGACTAAATTACCTTTATTTAAGTATCTGATTTTGTTGTATGCATGATGGATATGTTCTCATCTTATTTTACATAATTTATCTGTTTAAAATTATTTAATCTTACACCTCTGCACAAAATTGGGTGTTCTATATATTTGACTGCTAAGTCAATTAATTTTTTCTCCAAAAAGGCTAGAGACTGACAAATTTGGTATTAAATTGAAGTTCTAGTGTCTCATCCTATCCCTTGAAACTTAATTAACTCCACTGATATGTGTATGTGCTGATATGTTATCATGATTCGTTTTTAATGTGATTAGTTTCCAGTTAATGTTAGCTTTCCTAATCAGAAGATATGCTAATGATGATTCATCGTTGTTTTAGATATTTATGATGTATGGACTCATTACTGCTACTGCAGTTACTGCCACTATACTGTGTGTCGCCATCCAAAGGCGGCATCTAATGGTACAGTTATCTGTTCATAGTAACTTTATGTTATCTTTTTAATAGGAATCAGACCATATTTGAAACCCATGAAAATCTGTCTTTTCTTTCCTTGCAGGTATGGGGATTATTCGCCCCGAAGTTTGTTTTTGATGTGGTGGGCCTTATCCTTACCGATGTCCTCATTGTTTTGGCATCCATTTACTATTTTTAATGGAGCAGAGGATCGTATTGGTACGGAAGGTGATCATGGTGCCGAATTGAGGAGGCATTGGTAATTTTACTGAGCCAAGAAAAATGAGTGGATGACATGGAAATACTGTTCAAAAATATGCTAAATCAAAAGTTTTGCAGGATATGTAGTGGAACAAATTCGGAATTTTGACCTGATTTCTTGATGGTTATCATTTACTCTTTCCAAAACTCGAAGCAAATGTATCCTGTTTTTATCCCTTCTGCCTTTCAATACGGGCATTACTCTCAGATTTGTGAAAGTAGCGAAGCAAGTTTGAGAATTGCATTTCATTTTGGTGGAATTCCTGTTGAAGATATCTACGGTTTCCCAAAATTGTTTCTTATGAACATAAATATTCTTAGTAGTCTAAAACTTATTGAAATGTGAAACAACCTGAGCTTAGAGTGACTGAATGTAAATGACCCTAATTTGAGTAAAACAAATTTTGAATGACACAAAGTGGTACAGCCCGAAACTTACCCAAACATTTGCAGCCCACCCGTCAACTTGCTGGTAAGTAGTCTCAAATATTTTAGGGTCAGAAAAGGTACAAGGACGACAAATGCATACATTTCATGTGGAAATAGCCCAGCAAAGTGATTGATAAGTGAGGAAGATAGTCAACCCGGTCGAAAGGGCAGCATCAAACTCGAGTTTTCATGGCCAATCTGCCGTCGCTAAAGATGTGTTTGAATTTGATGTTCCAGTAACGTGTAGCCAACTAGCCATGCGTGAGATATCTTCCACAATAGCTTTCGGTGTTTCTCAAAATTTGTGTTGTAAAGCTCAAGATTGTATTGTCAGATTCCACCAACAGACAGTAATCAATCTACTAATGGAGACAAAAGAGAGAGAAATGGAGCCAGCCTCTCCTAACCACTTGCTTCGTTAAAAACGCAACAGGCGAGCCGAATAGCCCTAGTTTCAGCCACAGATCCCACCAGGGCAAGAGCGTTGGTTCCATCAGTTAAGTGCTCGTTAAAACCTCGACTCGACAGACCACCGAGATCGCTGCTCCTTGGAAAGTCCAGTCAAAGGAAGCATCAGAGTTCAGCTTGACAAAGAAAGGGGGAGGTCTCTTCCAATTCCAGGTAATGTTGTCCCTTGCATGTTTGATAGAAAGCAGCCAATCCTGAAACTCTTGTAAAGACAGTAATTTCCAACATGACATAAATCAGTATGAAACCCACAATTATAAATGATATATCCTTGTTTAATTTTTATTATGATTGGATAACTACGATATTTTAATAAGACAATTTGCAAACGAAATGCTATAATAGAATTTTTATATAGCATCAAATTTAAATCATAATATTTAAAGCCAAAGAGTGATTGGCCAATAAAACAACGAACTTCAGCTTTATGTACTGATATGTTCATGTTAATATGATGTAAATTTATATCTAAAACGTTATCTATTTTTATTTGTTTCTTTATATATTTATGTACGAGTTGGTAAAGTTTTTATAGACTTTTATTTTAAATGTTCATTAGTAATTAATATTGCTTGGATATAAATTAAAAAAAATTTGCTTGCATATATATATATATATATTTATATGCATGATAACGTTTTTGAAAGAAAAAAAAAAAAAAGAAAAACATAAAGTAAGTTTAGTTAGCTCCAAAAGTTAATGTCTAGAAATGTTATTGGCTATCATGAAACCAAAGATTATAGCCGCATATGTGGGTTCCAAAAATCAAAATATCTATAACCGCCGCATGCTATATCATGAAACTAAGGATTACAGTCGTGGACGGAGGTCCAAACCAAAGTAGTCAAGACCACAATTGAATTTGTTTGACTATGTGGGGTTAGAAATATGATTATGGCCAGGAGTAGCCATAGCCATGGATTGCAAATGCATACAGGGCGTGGCGTTTCTAGTTGTCGAATGTGGCCTAAAAGACATATTAAAACGAACAGCTAGAACTTTCACAAGATTTAGAGATTTGTCGGTGCTAGCAGCCAGTCCCTCTCGATCTTAATCGAAAGGTTGGTTTCTTTTCTCTTACTAGGTGTGACCACAAGGTAGAAAACCAAAGAAGCGGAAGAAAACAAAGGGTGTGGGAGCTTCCCTTTTCACTTCGGGAGAATGTTCTCTAGTTCTCACTAAGGGGAAGAAACAAAATTTTCACTCTACAATAAGCTATATAATAACCGGCTAGCCAAGAATTGGATTAATAGAGATTGAACTCTCTTTAAACTCCTCTTGAGAAAGAGAAACTCTTCCTTTCTCAAGCTTTTGAGTATCGCCGAACACTAAACTTTGCCTAACCTTGCCCCATTCTATGCTACATTCGGTTGCAGAAAGGATAGGAAGGTCATTTTTTATTCACAATCAAAAACTGTAATAGAAGAGTAACTCTTCCTTCGACCATGACATTAACTCTTAGTACCATTGGTCGAATCCTCCCATAATTATGTCCAGGTGCATTGTAGAACTATAAAATAAGAGATATTT
>JBBYHM010000002.1:1324188-1345524 GCA_038381775.1 Adansonia rubrostipa | reverse complement strand
AACTCTTAGTACCATTGGTCGAATCCTCCCATAATTATGTCCAGGTGCATTGTAGAACTATAAAATAAGAGATATTTCATCTAAAACTCTGCAGAAATACAATTTTAAAAGATAATTGTTAAAAACGATTTTAATGTTTTTGGAGATAATTATTGATTATCTTTAATTCATCTAAATTTTGTAGTATAGGTCCACACTTAGATGATGTCTTATCGTTGCAAGCTATCTGCTATGTAGTTAAGATATTCTCATATAAATTTCTTAAATCCAATTCATTTTATTCAACCTTAAACTATTAAATTAAGTCCTTTGTAATTAACTTTTTATTTAATTAAGTCTAACTTAATTAAATCCTAAATTTTAATCTAATTCGATCTATTATATGTGAACTATTAGGTTTTAGCATGTTAGCCATAAGCATAAATTATAATTTAAAATTTTCAAAATAGCTTGTAATTTATAAACATATATCATAAGCATTATCTAACAATTAATCATGATCATTCAAAATGTTGAAAAGTTAAGATTACCTCTTTGAAACTTTTCAATAATCAGTGTACTGTGTTATTTGGTCCTTTCACCATATATTCCAAAAAGATTATGAGCAGGATAAAATGTCTGCTCATGAAATCAATCTATATTGGTAGTTATAACTTGTAATTAATCTTATGAATTTAGAAAATTTGTTTCTCCTAAATTTAGCATGTTTTTTACAAAAAACACCCAAATTTTACCAAATTATCTTTTGGACTTCAAGTTGAATTATTAAACCTTAGAGGCCCAATTCAACCAATGTTGGCCGAAGGATTACCCATCTTTCGGTGTGAGCCAATTTCATTTTGGGCTTTCGACTCATGGAAGTAAGTTACATTCATTTTACTTATCTAATTTGTTTATTTATATTCTTTATCTTGTATTTTTCCTAATTTTTTCTATTCTTTTCCAAATCTCCACAAAATTGAAAGCCCCTAAAATTTATTATTATTATATTCAATATTTACTTACAACAACTCATCTTATATTATTATTCAGTATTTTAATTTTACCATAAATACAATAATATATTGGTGTATAGCTTTAAACCAATCGGATTGAGATATGGGATACATAGCTAATTAAATACATGCACGTTGCTAGTTAATGTAATAAAAGGTTTTCCTTCGTGTTAGTGGCATGATTGACTATCATGAAAACATTAATTGGATGAAGCCATGGAATTTAAAAGGGCCGTGCGAAGGAACTGTAATGTGTTGCAATTATGAGATTCTTGTGCATCAAAACCAAGTTCCTCAAAACGTTATTAGTCATCGTATTGTCAAGATGGTGCATTAGCAATGCTCAAAGAACAACTCATGTTAAGCCTTCTTACTTAGGAAGTAAGCAATTGATCTCATAGGTTGAAGTATGTGATATACTTAGGACAACATAGGGGTGTTTGTTTTGTTACAACAAGTTCACATGGCTTGAATGAGAATTACATTTGGTATTAGTCACTCCAGTATCTATGGAATATGTTTTCATGTGTAGTCGTGTATAATAGTTTTTAAACTTGTGATACCAGGTCATCTTGTATGAGGAGTGTTATACTTAGAGATAATCATGAATGGATCCATAATAGATAGATGCTTGTGGTAGGGTGGTTTTTGATGTAGCATGAATCATATGGTAGATGGATGAGGGATCTAAAGAGGATTCACCACTTTTGTAACAATTGGAGACATATCCCTAATGATCTTAACTTTGGTTAATCGGATTAAAGTCTTTGGCCAAAGCATACTAAATTATGAGGATCGTTCCTTGTGCATTCATGATCCTTAACCTTAAATTATAAGACGTAACATAGATTGAAGCATAAGTAGACACTGAACCATGTTTATGCTCAATCCGAGGTATATGGTGAAGGGACTGTATTACACTAATAGGCTAGTTCCTGAAAGTGGCCACATTGACTCTTCAACATTAGGGTGGTCATGATAGGTAGCTAGATCCCACTCTTGATTTATGGACATAATTAGTTATGTTCATTGCCAACATATTGGGAATGTAATGGGTCACACACAATAAGACGATTTATTGGATTAAATTTGGGATTTGATTAACTATGACTTAATTAAATAAAAATTGATTTAGATAGACAACTTTATTGAATAATTTAATTAAGATTTATTTTAAGACAAAATTAGATTTGCAAAATCTATATTTTATTGTCCAATTAAGACATGAAAAATAAGATTGTTATATTTAAATAATGTCTAAATTAGGACATGCTATATCAAAGTGGATAAACCTAGTTCTAGTTGAAATAGGATTTCATCAAGACTAGGGATTTGATTATGAATCAAATTTTTCTATATCATTTATTGGTCTTTTATCCTAGGGAATATTGTTGTAATATTTATTTGATAGTTAATATTAAAAAAAATTAAAACTAAGTTAAAATAGTTTAACTAAATTAAAGATTTTATAAAGATAAAACCCATAGGGATATGTATACTAGCAGATATTGTTTTCAATTGCTTCATCTAATTTTGTAATTATTAGATAATTATATTTATTAGATAAATATTATTTATTGAAATAAGTATGGTATTTAAATTATAGAATTAATCTCATGGAAATATAGTCTAGCCTAATAAACACCTATTGTGCCTAAAGTTTGGTCTAATAATCTAAGTATGTTGGGCTAAATTCCTAGAGGAAATCTCGAGCTTATGCATATTGATATAAGCATAAAAATTTAATTAGAATTAAACTTATCTAGCAGAATTAAACAAATAAACACTCAGATTTCCTTAGGATTTTAGGAAGAGATGTATATGTGATCAGATAGCTATCTTATAACATAGATATGTTAGATATCATACTTACTTACAGACTCATAACTTTAGGTGTGCCGATTCCTCCATAAATGCAACTTAGGTTGATTATTGTGATCTTTTCTTGAGGCTAAACAATACTAGTGTCCTACCTTTAATGGTGTTCCACACAGATGCCTATTAGAGGCTTTATGAGGTTCGATGGTTCTCCAGTGCTAGCTAGAGGGCTTCTCAAGCTTTAAGAAAAAGATATATAGCCAACAGGTTCGAATTGGAAGTGTTTCAGGAACAACTGCCATGCCAGTTGTGCTAAAATGGAGAAAACTAACACTCATATGCTATCTTAAGTATCATGTTTCAACTTCTATGAGATCAAAGAGTTATATGCATCAAATGCATGAAGGCTTAGCATATACTAGTATTTATGCATTGTTAATACCTTCTATTACAATATGATGACTAGAAATATTTTTAGAAACATGGCTTTGATACATAAGGATTTCATTGTCGCTATTCATTACTAATTTTGGAAAGACCATTGTGTTTCATAGGCTTCATCCAATTAGTGTTTGCATGATTGTCAATCACACTAGTAACATGAAGGAAAACCTTGAATCACTAACATAAGTGATTAGTTTGGATTATTAACTATTACATGCCTCATCTACTCTGAATAGCTTTAAGGCATGTACCAACAATTCCATGGCCCAATTTGGACAGAAAATTTTGGCCAGGGCAAGTGGAAACAGTTGACTAATTAATTTATATAAAACAAGAATGAAAGAGTTTCACTTGATTTATGAGTTTAAATTATGTCAAAACTCTCCCATTCCAAAGCCAACTGGGAGTTGGATTTAGATAGTATATATAAACATAATGGGTTAAAAAAATCGCTAATTTTTTTACTTAATTTTTGAGAAAAAATATTTTAAAGTTTACAAAAATAATTTTTTTAGGGTTTTTCTTAATTGTCACCACCTAATAGTGCCGCATCTTTTAGGGATCTTGAGCTATTGCTCCACCTCCTTCCTTGATATCTTCTTGGTTTTTGTTTGATCAAAGATATGAATTTATCTTTTGGTTAAGCTTAACAAGCCTTCTTGCTAGCACTACTGAACCATCGAGTCTCAAGAATATTTCAACAAACATCTATGTGAATAACCATTAAAGGCAGGACACGTGTGCTGCTTATGATCTTGGAGATCCTTTTCCAGAAGACATAGCCGCCACCTTAAGGTTCTTTTTGTTTGGTTTTTATTTTAGGTCTTGACATTTGAAATCAAGGTAACCTTTAAACATATGGATATTTAAATCTTGTAGAAAAATTTTAAAGTTTACTACATTTAGGTCTCTCCTTAAAGTTCCGCATAGAAGTCTGTCTGTTTTTACGTTTACATATTTCGTTGCTTTTTTCTTATTATTATATTGATTTTTGAAATCCAATACATGTATAAGATTGGACTTCACTGGGATTCGCATCCTACGTAATATTCAATAATTTGAAAACAAAAAAAATTAATATAATCTTTTTTTTAAAAAAAAACATATATTATATGTGACACAATTTGGAGTTTTTTTATTCGTGTCACACACAAAGGCTAACACGACTTGGAAAAATAAGTGAAATATGACATAACATGAAAAATAATATGACCACGATATAAATACATGAATATGTTAAAATTTATAAAAAATGAACACGATAAAAAATCAAGAGTTTTTTGAATAATGCTAATTAGAATCGATAATTTTGGACACTGCACGAACACGATAAGAAAAAATAACTAAAACAAAATGCGACATGAAAAATAACACTAACACACGACACAAATGCCATAATGTGTCAAGATCTTATAAAGTATGAACTACTAATGTGTTAAAATCTATATATATATATATATATATATATATATATATATGTAACACCTTGAGTATGTCACAACATGAAAAAATAACATAAAGTAGCACGTGGCAAGCAATTATCTCATCAATTGTTTAAACAATTGAGGGAATAACTTTCAATTTATGTTATGTGACAATTTCGAATACTACACAAAGATAAAAATAATTAAAATACAATAAAATATAAAAAATAATAGTGACAAAATATGAATGCAGAGATGTGTTAAAATTTATATATAATATTTTAAAATTTATATAAATATAATACCCTGAATACGATTATAATATAAAAAATAATATAAATATAGCACGTGATAGTTATTTAAAAAAAATTAAAAAAGGAAATTGCAATTGCTTGCCTCTTTCCCCAATTAAGAATGAATTCTATCACTACTTTCATATAATTTTATTTGATATATTAAAATTTTCATTTATTATTTATATCATGAATTATTTACTTTAGTTAATTATTAATTTCTAGTTCATATATTAGCTTATTTTATTTGGATTTTTTTATTATATATTATGGAATATAATGAAGTTTAGATCATATAGCTTCCTTCTTAAAATACAAAAAAGCATCGTATGATAGAGCCTCTTCAGGAGATCAAATGGTTTCTTTTAAATATTCTTGAAGTATGCAAATCTTCTTTGGAATTCCAACGGCATGACGGAGAATTCATTGAAAAAATTTTATGATGCTCAAACATTTAATTAAGAAACAAAAACCATTATCTTTTAGGACCTGGCTGGTTAGGTATTGTCCTTAGCATAGGGGTTGTGGAGCTGTTAATCTTTGTCCACACGTAATTGAACATACGAACCTCGTCTTGAAAACAAGCTTAGAACTTATTTTTTGAAGGCATATAGTTAACTTTGGACTACTTTTTAAAAGGAATAGATTTATACATGTGAATATCTCACCGAAAAAAGATTAGGGGTAATCCTTATTGGTGTTTGGTAAACTTTAAGACATTTATAATAACATTAGGCTAATTAGGTACTGTGTTTAGGATAGGCATTGTAGAGGTACCGATTCTTTTCCACATGTAACTATGCTTTCGAACCTAGTCTTGAAAATGTAGACCAAACGCAATTCTTTTTAGGGTACCCTGATTAAGCTTTGAACTACTTTAAAAATAATATATTTATGCAGATGGCTAATAAGAACTAACAAAAAGATTAGTTGCAACTCATTATTTATGTCTAGTAGTCGAGTCTTGTCTTAGTGTTTTGCGCGTTATGACAGTTAACCTAAGTCAATACTATATGAGACATATATATATATATATATATATATATATATCTCAATATATATACATATATCTCAATCTCACTTTTGGATCTTTCCTCTATCTTCATTTGCTTCATGCCATAACCAAATCAACCTACTATAAGCATATCTTGTTGGAAACCTTTTAAATAAAATCAAAGTACAAAAATTCAGATGCAAGATGACTTAGTATCACTTGATAACAATTCGTAGTCTAACGATCGCTTCATAACAAAATTTCAAGGTGCCGTGCAAAACTCTTGCATTGCAACCATGATTTGGAATAGCGATCGCTATTCGCAATGTAACGATCGCAACAATAGAAAATAACGCTATAACGCCGTTGTAGAATTGCTTTCTTTTATAGATTGCTAAATCAAATCTCTAACTAAAGGTTATAATTTGCAATTAACGACAAGTACTGAAAAAAGGAGTAATTGGTGGTGACAAAAGATGGAAAGCTGATTTAACTTAAAAAATATTAAGGAATACTAAGTTCAACAACTGGTAGACACCAAATGCTAGAAATGTTTTTCATGTGAATTTCTAGTGTTTAGGTTGAATAATTGAAGAATTAATTACTTGGAAGTTTTTTTTTATTTGCTTCAAATTAATTTCTTTGAAGATTTTAGAAAAAATAAAGTATGATAAGAATCAAAAGATTTGAAGATGAAATAGAGACTGGGTTGATTTGTTCCTATCTTTCTCCAAAACTCTTTAATTAAGAGAACTCTGCATGTTCTATAGGCACAATTGTTTCGTTCTGCTACTCTTGCTTGATCCGTGTAACTTTCTTTTTTTTTTTTAGTTGATAAATAATTGAATTTGTTAGTTGGTTGAACCATTGAGTTGTAAAAGTAAATTGAATGCTATAAGTTTATCCTCTCTATTTTGTTTTAAAAATTTTAGTCTAAATTGAATAAAACTATTTTGGTCGAATTTAATTTAAATTCAAATAATTTCATCATAAATACCATTAATTATAATATTATGTTAAAATTTAGAGATAAATTGTTTTGAAGATAAACGTGGAATCTTTAAGAAAAAACTAACATCCGCTGATCATTAGATAGCCTTTGTGACATTCGAATTCTCGACAACCGTTATTTAAAATTATAAATGGATATTGGAGAAAGGTGACTGAAATGTGGACGAAGAACATGAAACTTGATTAGAGATATTGATCGAGGTTAAGATACGACCGATTATTTTTGGACCCGCTTGTTGCGGGTTGAATTTTTCTGAACCCGATCGTTGCCGATTGAATTGTTCTGTACCCGATCGCTGCCGGTTGAATTTCTCTGGACGTCAACTCTGCCGGTTGAATTTCCTTGGACCCCATCTTTGCCGGTTGCTCTTCGTCCGACCTTCTTTTTTCCTCTTAATCGTTGGTGCTCATCTAGGTTCTTAGATGGTCGCTGCATATTTTGGTGGAGGCGCTGCGTACTAAGGGCGTTGCCGCGTGCCGACGAGGGAAGAATAAGCTAATGTTGGCACTTCGACACTTGAACACAAGTAGGTTATACTTAAGAGTGCAGCTGAGCTGCCTGGATCTTCTCTTTTGCATTTTGGGTTTGATCTTCCATCAAATTTATATATGCAAATTGCAAAGTACGAGACGTGTTTGTTAACCTGCGTTAGGGTACGGACAAACGAAGTAAGTTAGCAAAACACGGTTAGGTTATTATTTTTTTTAATATTCAGAGGGAAACTTCTCTGTATTTGGCTTTCTATTTTAGAACATTAACCACATATTTCTTTTTCTTACAAATTTGACCTCCTCAAGTTTTTTACTTTTACAGTTACGGGAGGGAATAATCTTCACGTCCGTTTCCATGCATATATATATATATATATATATATATATATATATAAAAGATAATCTTAGATACATTTATACGAATATTATATATTCAAAAGTCTTTATATCATATAGATCATTTTATGTAAATTAATTTTTATATTAAAAAATTAAAATAAATTAATTCTTATACTTTAAAATAAAAAAAAGGTTAAAATTGATAACATGGTAATAGAAAAGGATTAAAAATTGACGTGACAAATTGATGTTAGTTGAATAATAATGTATCTTTTAAATGATGATATAGGAATAATAAAATATAACATTTTTGAATGATGTCGATACATTAAATTATTATTTTATTATAAACCCCAAGTCAAATTTTGAATAATATGAAGTCTTTGGTGTCTATATCATATTGAAATACAATATTTTATCTATGCTTTGTTAGCATTAACCCTTTACGTTATCATTTTAATTAAAGTCAAATATCACAAAAATATTTTTTACAGTTTTCATTACCTTATTATTAATTTTACTTTTTTTATTTTAATATTAAAATTATCAAATTAAATAACTTTTTAGTAAAATGATTAATTTGCAATAAATCCTCTCCAAGTATTTTGATTTAAAAATCGTAAGTACAGTAGTTCAACGGTGATAATAAAAGCCAGTAAATGAAAGACAACGCACTAGATAAATGCAGTTCTCAGACTCTCTCTCTCTCTCTCTCTCTCTCTTTCTCTACCCACTTTCCTGTGCAGTATGCTGTCACATCAATGCAATGAACTTTCACAAGAAACACACTTGATAAAAATAAAAGTTCAGACCACGGAGGTGGGTGCATTAGAGCTGGCTGTGGCAGAATATAAAAGTCTATTACAGACTGAGTGCTCATCTTAAGCATAAAAGAGGAAAATTCAAGGCAAAATTAATGTAATAATAATAATAGCAATAATAATCTATTCACAATTTTAAAAGATCGAAGGTTAACAGCTTCATTCAAAGATGATGGTAGCAATGGTTGCTGCTAAGCCCTTCCTTCCATAAACGGTAAGAAGGTTTTTTTTTTTATTATTATTCATTAATAAAATATTTTTAAATAGAGGTGCTTACGGTTTACATCACAATTTAAAAAAAATAAAAATTTTAAATAAAAATTTATATTTAGCTCGACTTGATCTATTCATTCAAGTCTAAGTTATTATTAATTTTATTAAAAATTATATTTATATTAATATTTATATATTATATAATTAAATTTATATAAAATATATATTATTTTTATATAAAATATTGTTTTGGGTTTTCTGGCTTGAGTCAGCCCTTTATAAAAATTTATTAGCTTGGGCCCAACCTGGCAGGGTCTTCTGAACAGATCTGTTTCTAGATTATTACAGCTAAAAATGAAAAAAAAAAAAAAATTTACACAAGCTTAAAAAGAGAGAGAGAGAGAGAAATAATATTATTTTTGCTTGAACCCATGTGAACCGGTGGTTTTTTTTTTTTTTTTCAAACCCCACTAGCATTCAAGTATGTCTTTGCATCAAGAACACTCGTTTTCCGTATTTATTTTATTTTTTAACCTCTCTTGCATTTAAATGTCTTTCACAATATCGAGAACTTTCACTCTGCTTTCCATAGATTTGTATTTAATTTTTCGAACCACTCGCATTTAAATGTGTCCTTTACAATATCAAGAACCTTCGCTCCGCTTTCCATATAATATATATATATATATATATATATATATATGTTTTATTTTTCAACCCACCTGCACGTAAATGTCTTTCATTATATCAATAATTTTCACTCTGCTTTCCACTTTTTTTTTTGAATTTTTGGTGTTACATTGCATATTATTAGGTATCTTTGACTATTCAAATAAATTCCTTATCATTTTGTCATTTCTTCAAACGAGGATCGAAGATGTTGGGATTGCATATATGAGAGTGGTTGTAGATGGGGGTTGAAATTTTGAAGGTTGATCCCATACTGAAGCTTGATTAGATGAGAACTCTTGGTAGATTTTACTCGAACATAGGGAACCTTTCGTGCACCGGTGGAATTTAGATGAGCCCTAAGTGCACTTAGAGTTAGCAAATTAAATTCGAATTTAAAGTTACATTTGAATTGATTTGAAATCAAATTTAATTTGATTGAGTTGATTTAAAAAATCAAAGGTTGAATCTAAAAAAATTTAAATTCAAAAAATTTGAATTTGAGAAAATTTAGATTTAAAAAAAATTTAAATTCGAACTCAAAAAAGTTCAAAACTAAAATGACCCAAAACTCACAAATGCTTGAACCTGAACTTGATATTGATCCGATTCAAAACTTATAAAAACTCGAATTTTTAACCAAAAAAACTTGAACTATAATTATATGATTTTCTTGGATAAATAATTATATGATTTTGTTTAAAATAAAAGTATAAATAAATTATCAAAACTTTTCATAGATAAAAAATATTTAATTTATGAAAATATATTTATAATTATTATACAGTAATATTAATAATGTATTATCAATAAAATTAATTAATAATGGATCTTTAAATTAGATTATAAAATAAAATTTATTTAAAACATATTAAATATGAATCAAATTGTTTTTTAGTACTATCATTATTATATTTGTAATAATTAATCATAAAAAATAGAAAATAAAAATAGTATTATTAATTTAACATTTGATTTATTATAAAATAATCATGCACAATATTTTGTTATACTTATTCCATATTTAAAATTTAATTTTAATATATAATCAAACTTGATGTTTTGTGTAATACTAATGACATTATTGATAAGTTTAACTTTAAATCATATTTTTCTTAGTGTTTCAAATAATTAAAATATTAAATTTACTTGAAAATAAAAATATTATCTTGTAAATCAAAATATAAAGACTTAAAAATTAAATAATTAAATTGAACAATACAATATCCAAATAAAATATATTTAAATAAGATTTTCAATCTCTAAAAATAATGTTTTTATTTTTAAATATTTTTGGATTATGAGGTGTAAGCTAATTTTTCAATTTGTTGATGATTAATTATAATTCCCGTATATGAAATTATTTGAAATTGATATTATTTTTCTAGTTAAAGAAAATCGGATTTTAATCGATTATGAAAATCAAAATATTCTTTGCACCCCTCCGTAAAACTTGGGGGAACATGAAAGTTTTATTTTTCAAGAAATTGGAAATTCCTTAGTTTACTTGTTTAAAGAGGATATTTTTTTGATTAAAATAATCAATGAGGTGACTTCTATATACTAGAAGCACACCAATAGACTATTTTAACTCGAGGATACTGCCTCAAATTTTATTTAAATCTTGTATTATAGTTAATAATATCATACTAGGTTTTTAGCATAATAGTGCCTAAAAGATTCTAAAGAACATGCATCGACACAAAAATTCTCACATGATCCTAATGGACATATATTGACACGAAAGTTCCTATATAATCCTAGAATCAACTTTAGGATACTATTATCGAAATAACCCTAAGGGACATGTTTCGACATGAAGATTCCCACAGAACCGTTACAAGCATGTATCTAAATGAAGGTTCCCACATAATCCTAGGAACTTGGTTTTAAGGACCCCTAAATCTAAATACCTCCAATAAACATGTTTCAACATGTAAGTTCCTACATGATGGAAATTTCTAAATGACCCTAGATTATGCTAACTATCTTAAATGGCCCTAAAATGTATGGAAAATGCTAAATGGTCCCTAGATTATGAAAATAACCTACACGGCCCTAAAATGAAAGGAAATTGCTAAATAGTCCCCAATGTACATGCAGTAGCCTAAAGACCCTAAAATGCATGGAAATGTTGAAATGTTGCTAAAATGCATGGAATTGTATAATAGTCCTTAAAGCATAAAAATGACCAAAATGGTCTTAAAATGCATGAAATTGCATAAATGTCCTTAAAACATGGAAAATTACTAAAATGACCCTAAACACATGAAATTGCATAAATGGTCCTAAAACATGGCAAATTACTTAAATGACCCTAAAATGCATGAAATTACATAAATGGTCCTAGAACATAGTAAATTACTAGAATGACCAAAAATACATGAGAGTGCATAAATAGTCCTAAATCATGAAAATTTACTAAAATGACATTAAAGTGTTTGCAATGACATAAAAGTCCCTAAGTCATGGAAAATCACTAAAATTCCATTAAAATGCATGAAATGAGAAAAAGTTTCTAGATCATAGAGAATGACTTTAATAGCTTTGAAATGCATGAAATGACATAATAATTTCCAAATCAAAGAAAATGACTTAAATGTACTTAAATGCATGAAATGACAAAGTAATTTTTAATCTACATGAAAACATTATAAAAAAATGCAAAATGGTCCTTTTAAATTTCTACCACTGTTAAATGCACCCTTAGACATTTTTTCTCAACAAACATAAAAATATGGCATGAACATAAGTGGATTTATCATTATGCATGTATATGTTGTCATGATCATAAAATGCTCATGGAAGATGCATGGACATATAAATCATTATCATAATGCATGAAAATGTCATAAAATACATGTCATATATGATTTTAAGCACAAAACATTTTTTTCAACATGAATATACACGGAATCATTAATATGTATGGTTATGTTCTCATAATCCTAATATTCTCATGAAAAATGCATGGACATATAAATTAGTATCATAATGCATAAAAATGACATGGAATGCATGAAACATATATAACATGAAAAAATACACAACATGGGCCAACCAACAATGGCAAGAACAAGGAAAACAACAAGATGGAAATAACCATAAGTCATGCCAACTTATTTTGAAATTCATGGAAGCAAGTTTTCTTGATGAAAAATGATTTTTATGAAGTTTTAAACAATACTTATCAAAGAAAGCCAAAATAAAACATTTGGAGATCATTACTCAAAGTTTGGCCATAAATATGATTTTTACACCTTTGGCTTCAATGATCACCTAAGCATGGCTTAGGATCCTCAATTTCACATAAGATAAAGAGAAAAATAAGCAAAAATAACTAGTAGAGAAATAGCATCGGATCAAACTTAAAGAAACCTTCTCATTTCCTTTGTTTTTCTCTCTTTGTTCTTTTTTTTTTCTTTTTCGATTTTTTTAGCTGGAAACCACTTTTCTTTTCATTTTGGACACTCGAAAGAGGTTTAAAACCTTTTTTTGCTAATCACCTCTCATCCTCATGCATTACCATACACTTCTTGATAACACGTTCATGCTTGTTTGCAAGCAATCTCTCTAAAGGGCTAGGTGGTCTGATTGAGGGTTAGAACCTTTTTAAATAGAGCATGATTTCAACTGAGTTTGGTGGATAATCTCAACTGCATGCCCTCAAAGATAACCCCTACTCTAAATGGCCATATCTTAGCTCCGTGCAAGAAAGAGGCCTTAACTTTAACTCAAAATAGCCTTCCATTAAAATTTAGCTAAACTAGTTTAAAATAGTTAGAAAAAAAAACAAAATAGATGCCTTTTTGTTTCCACGCATGATTTGGGCATTAAACTCATTTATCCTAAGCTCATTTATGCTTTAATGGCTTAATCCATGTGAATGATTCTCATGCCTATGTTCCAATCTAAAAATATTTGTGAGTATCTTTTGTATGGTTATGAAGTGCTCCAAGACCATTAAAAAGAAGAAATGTAAGAAAACTTAGGTAAAAAGCATGTTCATGGTGAAAATTATCATGCAATATCGATACATTGGTGTTTGTATCAATACGGGTGGTTCTAGAACAAAAAAAATCCATGAAAAACATGACATCGTATCGATGCAATATGTCTTTTATTGATACAATGGGCATTGTATTGATACATCTTTGAATTTTATGAATTTTTTTTTTTACATTCCAAGGGTCTCTAATTGATTGATGTGATTCCTAGGCATTTCCAACCTTCTTTTTTCCCTTGATTGGTGCCATATGGTGACA
Organism: Adansonia rubrostipa; assembly: GCA_038381775.1. Lineage (NCBI taxonomy): Eukaryota > Viridiplantae > Streptophyta > Magnoliopsida > Malvales > Malvaceae > Adansonia > Adansonia rubrostipa. The sequence goes on along the minus strand of JBBYHM010000002.1, from coordinate 1,331,746 downwards.
CGGCTTCCTGTAACCTCTTTTTATTTATATTTTTTCTAGTCTTTCTAATTATGTCCCGAGGAGTTAAAAATTAGCCAAGAAACATATATTAGTGTACTTCATTTTAAGTCTTGGATTGAGCATGGTTTACTTGAAAGAGACCCGGATAAAATTATGTGTCTACTATTTTTTTTTACTTTTTGGGGCTGGCAAGGGATAAGAGTAGGGATTTAGGGTAATAGGTTAGCACTTGGTAGTAGGGTTAAGGAATAAGGGCTTTAGATTTGGGTTCTTGGGTTAAGTGTAATGGGTATTAGGTTCTGTCCTTGTTTATAGAATAAGGCCTTCAATAATTGAGCTAATGGTAATGGGTTATGTCTTCACCTTGGGCAAGGGTATGTAGAAGTTTGGGTAACCAAACTAACTACCTAACATCAATCTGATTCGATTCAATTTGTTTAAGTCGATTTGTTGGGTTTCAGTTACCTGATTAAGGCTTAATTGGTTTAAAAAGGTTTAATCAATCAATTTATCATTTTTAATTTTTAATCAAACCTATTGATTAAATCGATCTTAATTAAAATAATATTTCTACTGAACCCATAAACCTAATAATCTTTGAGCTGATAAGCATATCAAAATAAGCCCATCCAATATTTCAAACCCAAATGGCTACCAAAATCCAGTTTTCTACTACTTTACTGCTTAATACCCAAATCTAATAAGCAAATCCAATTCCAAATATCCAATAAACCCATGATACATCGACTATCGACTATCCTACCCACCTCTAATTGGAAACTTGCCTTTAATTGAAGCAGACAGTTGGCTTACTCAAATTTTAGCTACCTTAATTTGTTATGCTTTGCTTCTTCCCCTGCCTCTTTTATTTGCTTTGCTTTTGGTTGCCTTAATTTGCTTTGCTTTTATTGTATATGGCTCATATAATTTTATGTACATAGGTAAATGGGTAGATGCTAGAGTGGAGAGGAGTAGACATAGGCACGGATAAATAGGTTGGGGGTATGAGGGCAATGCCCTCGCGGAATGGTACATAGGTAATTTTGTAAAATTGTACTAGGTAAGGTTAGTATAAATATATGGTTGATGTAACCTTAAATTAAGTAGTGAATAAAACAATAGCCGTCGCTCCCGAGGATGTAGGCACATTGCCGACCTTGTTAAATTTTTGTGTTGATTTTCTCTTTTCTTTTCTTTGTGTTTTCATGATTCCTTGATTATTAGACTCAACAACTAGCATCAGAGTAAATTTAAGATGATAAACTCTATCACAAAATTCAATATAAGAAAATTTGACAAAATAGGCAATTTCAGATTATGGCAATGGAGGGTGAAAGACTTGTTGACACAGTAAGGGATGTTGAAAGCATTGAACAAAAATAAACTGCAAACTGTGGAAGATTCTGAATAGTAGGAATTGCAAGCGCGAGCAGCGGGAATGATTCGGCTATGTCTATCAAATGATGTTTTGTACCACGTTATAGATCTCACGTCCCCAGTAGAGGTCTAGAAGAAATCGGAGAGTCGATATATGTCAAAGTCCCTAATAAATAAATTGTATCTGAAGTAAAAATTATATGGCATGAAGATGCATGAGGGTACAGACCTAGCATAACACATTAATTTTTTCAATCACATTATTAGTAATCTATTGAGAATTGAAGTTAAGATTGAAGAAGAAGACAAGGCTATAATTTTGCTGTGTTTTTTACCTCCTTCGTATGAACACCTAGTTACTAAACTCACATGGGGAAATGATACAATCAGTGTGGAAGAGATTACTGTAGCATTATTAGCCCATAACTAACGCAAGCAGAATTTCACTGATAGCACCCAAAATGAAGAGTTGTATGTGAAAGGGAACCAGAAACGTGGAAGACAGCAGAGTAAATATATTGTAAGTAAAAAGAACTCCAAGTCAAAATCCAAGTGTAGAAAGAATGTTCGGTGTTAAAAGTGTCAGCAGATAGGGCATGTTAGAAGGGAATGTCCAAATAAAAAGAAGCAGAATGATGAAAGGAATGGCGATTCATCAAAATCTACTAATATGGTACAGAATGATGATTCAGATGGCAGTGATGGGGATTTGCTGTTAGTCTTTTCATGTCAACTCACGAATTCATGGATTTTGGATACAGGGTGTTCATTTCACATGACCCCCAACAAGGACTGGTTTGATTCATATAGCTTAAGTAATTTTGGTTTCATCTATTTAGGTAATGATAAAGCTTGTGCTATTACTGGAAAGGGACAAATAAAAATTAGGATGCATGATGGTGTTGTTAGAATGTTGTGTGATGTTAGATATGTACCAAAATTGAAAAAGAATTTGATTTCTTTGGGTGCCTTACATGCTAATAGTTTTGGCTATAAAACTCATGAGGATTGCATCAAGGTGAATAAGGACGTGTTGATAGTAATGAAAGGGAAGATGATTTCAGGGAGCATTTACAGGCTGGTAGGAGATAAAATTATGGTGGAGCTGCTGTTACAGAATCTGATCATGATAATACAGCTCTGTGGCACATGAGACTAAGTCATCTAGGTGAAAGTGGGATAGCTAAACTTCATAAAAGGGGTTTATTGAAGGGAATTAAATGCTGCAGATTGGATTTTTGTAAGTTCTGTGTACTTGGGAAATAGCCTATAGTGAAATTCAAGACAAGTAGACATAAAACTGAAGGAATTCTTGATTATGTGCACTTTGATGTATAGGGTCCTACAAGAGAGTTTTCATTAGGTGGTTTGTAATATTTTGTTACTTTTATTAACAATTTTTCTAGAAAGGTCTGGGTATACTTCATAAAATAGAATCTGAATTTTTGCCAAGTTCAAGATATGGAAAGCAGAGGCTGAGAACCAGACGGGTAGAAAGATTAAGTATATGAGATCAGACAATGGCACTGAGTACACAAACTCACAGTTTTAGAAATTTTGTAAGGAGCATGGCATTCAAAGGCACTTCACAATCTGTAAAACACCATAGTAGAATGGAATTTCAGAAAGGATGAGTAGGTCTTTAGCTAAAAGAGCTAGGTGTTTGAGATTAAATGTAGGACTTCCTAAAAGTTTCTAGGCAGAAGCAGTGAGTATGGCATGTTATCTTATCAACAGATCACCAAAGGCCTCTTTAGGTGGAAAAGTTGTAGAGAAAGTGTGGGCAGGTAATGACGTTGATCTTTCTAAACCAAGAATCTATGTTTGCCCAGCTTATGTGCATATTCCTAGTGATGAGAGGTCTAAACTTAATTCGAAGTCAAAAAAGTGCATTTTCTTAGGATACATGAAGGGGGTCAAGGGGTATAAGTTCTGGGATCCAGAAGTAAAGAAAGTGGTGATTATCAGAGATGTAGTATTTGATGAAAAATCCATGTTGCAGCAGAACAATAGTGAGAATGTGCCAGTTTCAGAAGAGAGCAGTAAAAAGGTGATAGAAGTGGAGCTAGAACAACATGCAAAAGATGTTGAAAAAGTTAAAAGTTTTAGTTCAACGGATAAGGGATCCTAGTCAGATGGAGAGTAACATCAAAATATAGCCACGACAAACCCAGATGCACGGTTAAGCTTCCAACCAGGTATGGTTTTAAAGATTTAGCCTCCTTTGCACTTACTGTTAGTTGTGAAGATCCTGTCACTTTTTAAGAGGCAATAAACAGTGAGGCTAAAGATAAATGGCTAGGTGCCATGGTAGAAGAAATGGAGGCCTTACACAAGAACAAAACTTGGGAGTTGGTTGAACTTCCTAAGGGAAAATGAGCTATAGGGTATAAGTGGGTGTACAAGAAAAAGTCAGCAGTATCAAAAAAAGAGGGGGGGAAATTCAAAGCTCTTCTAGTGGCAAAAGCATACTCATAGCAGAAATGAGTTGATTATGATGAGATATTTTCTCATGTGGTTCAACATACATCTATCAGGGTGGTGTTGGCATTAGTAGTTAGCTGGGACATGCATTCAGAGCAAACGGATGTGAAAACAGCTTTCCTTCATGGCAATTTGGAGAAGCAGATTTACATGGAACAGCCATAGGGGTTTATTCAACTTGGACAAGAGAATTTAGTTTGTAGCTTGAAGAAATCACTTTATGGGTTAAAGCAATCTCCACGGTAATGGTACAAATGATTTGATGCCTACATGATCAAAATTGGCTACAGATGATGTGAATATGATTGCTGCGTTTATGTTAGGACACTTGATGATGGTTCTTTTATTTTTTTGCTATTGTATGTGGATGATATGTTGATTACTATAAAGAATATATATGATGTGATTAAGTTGAAAACCTTGTTGGGAAAGGAATTTGATATGAAGGATTTAGGTGCTGCCAAGAAGATTCTTGGGATGGAGATCTACAAGAATAAGAGCTCAAAAAAACTATGGTTATCTCAGCATAACTATGTTGAGATAGTGTTGAACAGATTTGGTAAGAGCAAGGCTAAACCTGTCAGTACTCCATTGGCAAATCATTTCAAACTTTCCCTGGATCAATGCCCAAAGTCAGATAGTGAGATTGAAGGTATGGCTTTAGTTCCTTATGTTAATGCTATTGGTTGCCTGATGCATGCCATGGTTTGTACAAGACTAGATTTGGCTCATGCTGTTAGTCAGGTTAGCAAGTTCATGTTAAAGCTTGGTAAATAGCATTGGGAAGCAGTTAAGTGGATTTTCAGGTATCTTAGAGGCACTATAGAGTATGGCCTTATGTTTGGCAATAAAAAGAGTGATCCTTTACTTATGGGATATGTGGATTTTGACTATGCAGGTAATTTGGATGATAGAAGGTCTACAATATGATGTTTTTACTCTTGCAGGAGGACCAATTTGTTGGAAATCAACTATTCAGTCCATTGTTGCATTGTCTACAACTGAAGAAGAGTATAAGCAATTGTTGAGGCTGCCGAGGAAGCTTTATGGCTTACAGGACTAGTGAAAGAATTGGGTATTGTGCAAGACGGAGTTAAATTGCACTGGGACAGTCAAAGTGCTATTTACTTGGTAAAGAATCAGGTTTATCATGCTACAACCAAACATATTGATTTAAGGTTCCACAAGATCAGGGAATTGGTTGGATCTGGTCAAATATTGTTAGAAAAGATTCATACATCTGAGAATGCCACTGATATATTTACAAAGCCAGTTACTGCAGACAAGTTTAAGTATTGCTTGGACTTGATCAATGTTTTCAAATTCTAAACAAGCAAGTTACCGAACCTATCAAAAGTATGAGGGGTTCTAGTTCTTACCTTTTTATCTTCATAGGGTATATTTGGCAAGGTGAAGATTGTTGTATGTGGCTCATATAATTTTATATATAAAGGTAAGTGGGCAAATGCTGGAGTGGAGCACAGTGGCCGTAGGCACGGATAGATAGGTTGGGGGTTCAAGGGCAATGCCCTCACAGTACAGTACATGGGCAATTTTATAAAATTATGTGTTAATTTTTTGAGTTGATTTTCTCTTCTTTTTTCTTTGTGTTTTTGCGATTCCTTGATTATTGACTCAACAGCTTTGATTTGCTTGATTTTCTAGTTCAGACACCGTGTTTATAAAACAACTAAAACCCAATTACATGGATTATAGTTGTTCTTGTCTCCTACTTGATCCCCACCCTTATAATCCTTTTTAGTTGAAATTAGATCCTACCCTAAAACACAAAACCAAACCCTTATCCTTTTTCTTGTCTCCCGCTCCTACTCGTTTCTTTGATAAGATCTCCGCTCATTTCAGATTTGGTTGTCAGACCAAATCAATGTAAGTGTTTCAATTTTTTAAAGTTAGAATTTATAAAAGAATTTAATTGTATAATATGCTAGAATTACCTATACGTACTTTTGTTTTATTTATAGACCAAAGAGTGACTTCAAAGTTTTGATACACTCACTCGGGTGTTTACTTGCATTACAAAAAAGTTGAAAAGAAAAATGAAAAATGTAATACATCTAGGCTTACCTTTCTAGGGGAAGATCAAAGAGATAAGCTCTTTGGCAAGTGTGGAAATGTACAATTTTTAAATAGAGATAATCGAACCAATAGATTGAACTGAACCTGTTGAGGTTGGTTCAGTTAAATTGATTATTAGGCTATTAGTCGATTGATTTCGCCAATTACAAAGAGAACGTCAGTTAATTCAGTTTTTGGGTTTTGAAGTCGAATCAATCAAATGCTCACCCCTAGCTTTGAGTTTGGGACCTTGGGTTATATTTTGATTGGACCATGCAATAAGTTTAAGGTTTTTAATGCTAGTTTAATCGGTCAATTAAAGGCAAAATCATAAACTGATCGATTAAACGTATTTAAATTGATATAAGTAATCGATCTTTGGTCGAAACTAAACAAACCGAATAATTTTGGTTTCAGTCAATTTGTTTGATTTTCCAACTATTTGCTCAGTGTTAACTAAATTGGTTACTTACACTATTAACTGAATTGGTTACTTAAGGGAAAACTTAGGCCTCTCTCTTTATGCAGTAAAAGAAACAAAACGGAAACAATGTAAACATACATTCCCTCGTATTTTTCGAGATTTTTAAGTACTTTCTTATTGCTTTTGTGCATGTTTATGTTGTTTTCGTTTGATAGCTTTGGTTTAATAAAACATTGAAGGAAAGTGGGTTTATCCATTAGACTTTGAGTTTTCCGTCTATTTTCTATTGACTTAACGAGTTCCATGTTCAAACAATATTATATATTATAGGGAAGAAAAATAAGCATTACTAAAATATACTATATTGTCAGTGGTAGGTTAGCTTTTGATTATATAAAGCATATATGCATTTTGTAATATATTTTATTAATTCTAGCTAGTTTAATTGGCATTGGCAAAGTGGCATATTCCCAATAGACTAATATGTAAAAGTAGGGCGGATGTAGAGCTGAGCTGACCAGCATTGACGCAGGCAGGTCAATGTGATAATGGTATTTTATTTTATTTGCCTATATATTAATTAGGGAGAATTTAAAAAAAAAGAAAATGAAATTATAATTATTAAACAATAGTAAAATTAAAAAAATAATTTTTAAAAAATAATAATTATTAGAATTATTAATAAAAAGACTGTAATTACCTTTTACTTCTGATTTTATTTTATTTTTTACTGTTACTCTTTTATGCATTCTTAATAGAGGGTCGGTTTCTTTGATGACAACTGACCTTTCCCGTATATATAAATTATATGTAAAAATTATATATATTAAAAATAGTATTTACAAATAATAAATTATTAAAAAATATATTTTATTAAATCTTTTGTTATTATTTAAAAGTAATAAAAAATAAAAATATATTTTATATTAAATCATGAATTACTATATAAAAAATAATAAGAATTAAAAAATATTTTTATTAAAAAATATTTTATATTATATACAATATATATAATTATATATTACATATAAATTATATATATTAAAAATATTATATTAAATCTCAAATTATAAAATACTAGATTAATATAAAAATAATAAAAATTAAAAATTATTTAATATTAAATCAAAATTATTTTTTAAAAATTAAATAAATATTATATAAATATTATATTATATATATTATATAATACATATA
>JBBYHM010000002.1:1247254-1313026 GCA_038381775.1 Adansonia rubrostipa | reverse complement strand
GATGAGATAACATGCCATACTCACTGCTTCTGCCTAGAAACATTTAGGAAGTCCTGCATTCAATCTCAAACACCTAGCTCTTTCAGCTAAGGACTTGTTCATCCTTTCTGAAATTTTGTTCTGCTGTGGTGTTTAGTGGATTATGAAGTGCTTCTGAATTCCATGCTTCTCATAAATTTTTGAAACTGTGAGTCTGTGTATTGATGCCATTGTCTGATCTCAAATACTTAATATTTCTGCCCGACTAGTTCTCAACCTCTGCTTTCTATATCTTGAACTTGACAAAAACTTTAGATTTTTATTTTATGAAGTATACGCAGGCCTTCCTAGAAATATTATCAATTAAAGTAACAAAATATTATGAACCACCCAATGACAACTCCCTTATAGGACCCCATACATCAGAGTGCACATAATCAAGAATTCCTTCAATTTTGTGTCCACCCATCTTGAATTTCACTCTAGACTGTTTCCCAAGCACACAGAACTTACAAAAATCCAATTTGCAACATTTAATTCCCTTCAATAAACCCCTTTTATGAAGTTTAGCCATCCTACTTTCACCTAGATGACCTAGTCTTATGTGCCACAAAGTTGGACTATCATGATCGGATTCTGCAATAGCAGCTCCACCTACAACTGTATCTTCTACTAGCCTGTAAATATTCCCTGCAGTCATCTTCCCTTTCATTACTATCAACGCACCCTTATGCACCTTGATGCAATCCTCATGAGTTTTATAGCCAAAACCGTTAGCATGCAAGGCACCCAAAGAAATCAAATTCTTTTTTAATTCTAGTATATATCTAACATCACACAACATCCTAACAATACTATCATGCATATTAATGTCCAGTTGTGTTTTTCGCTCAGCTCTATTCCAGCATCAGCCCACTTATCTCTGTATATAAAATTATACGAGCCATATACAACACATAGTATACCATCAATCTCCTTACAAAGTGTCTTTGGTAGCGAAAACCACTTCATGGCATATGCTAGGATCGCTTAAAGCCTCAGTTTAATAAAGACATCTTTCCTAGCTTCTGAGAGCCATCATTACTTCAACCCCTTAGCTTGCTTTTCGTTTTTTCTTTTAGTTCCTTGAATGCTTGCTTCTTATCTCTTCTTACCAATTTGGTAAGCTAAGGTATTACTTAAGATTGATGGATGCATGGCTACCAAACAATAGATTTAGGATAACTTTTTGGTTGTTTTTCAGTGTTTCTGCTAGAAAACGATGCAAAATATCCATTGCCTTAAACTTTTTTCGTATCTCTATAGCAAATGCCTCAGTAACTTTCACTTTTTCTTAAGTTTGCCTTGGTGAAGAATAAGCTATCATTAGTGAAGAAAAAGTAAGTGACTTAAGGTCCATGTCAACTGGCCATGACTCTAAGAACAAACCATCTCTTTGAGCTTTAGCAAGTATAGTTTATAGTTTTTCACTATAATTCAAAAACAAATAAGGGGATAAAGGGCCCCCTTGTTAGAGACCTTTTCTTAGGTAAGAACTGTTAGTTATAATGCTAATGCTAATAACAACAATAAAGTATGAAAAAAATGGTGATACATGAAATTAACAAGCCTACCTAGAGTAAAATCCTAGTTTTCCCATCATAGCCTTAAGAAAATACTATTCAGCCTTATCATAGGCTTTACTTATGCTAAATTAAAGGCAAAATAACCTTAACGATATCATATTATTCTTGAGGATATGTCACAGTTCATATGCAACAAAGATACTATAGTGATGAATCTAACTTGGACTAAAACTTTATAAAATTCATCAATACAAGGTGGGAGAACAAATTTAAATCTATTGATAGCATCTTGGCATATCTTATAAGGTATGTTACATAGTCTTTTCAGTCGAAATTGGGTGATTTTCTTAGGTTCTCTAATTTTAGGTATCAAGACTATATTGGTTTGGTTAATGGTGATAAGATTACTTTCACCATTGAAGAAAAAAAGACAAAGCCTATTTACATCGAAACCTATTATATGCCAATATTTGTGAAAAAATAAATAGGCATACCACTAGGTCCAAGGGCTTTTGTTGGGTGCATTTATTTAATGGTTGTAATAATTTGCTTAGCTTTGAATTTTGATAGAAGAAGTTTATTTATCTTTCCTATGAGTCAAATCAACCTTTGTCAAGAATGTCTTGACAATTATTGGATCTTTAGGATTGGAATAACCATAGAAAATAGCTAGTGGCAGTGGTTTATTTCTTTTTCATTATCATTCCAAAGACCATTGTCACATTTTAACCCTTTAATTTCATTTGAGCACCTTCTTTATGAAACTTTTGAATGAAAGAAAATAGTGTTGTGATCTCTTTCCCGAAGCTAGCTAAGACATGCTTTAGAAAATTCATATGTTTCTAGTGCCACGTTAAGCTCAACTTAAAGAATTGAGGTTGTTTAGAGGCTTATATCAGTATGTAGGATGTGGAAAATTAGTTCTAGATTGTATTTTAATCTTCCAATGTCCTCTTAGTGTTTATGGAACTTATCACTATGCCATTCTCATAATACCCCAGATATTCCTTCTGTCTTACTTAAGATTTAGCTCGCAACATCAGTTTTCCATGTGGCATTGATTTATCTCTCATATTCGGATTCCTTTACCCATATGTAAACCAAGGCCTTTCAAAACCCAAATTTTTAAGTTTAAATTCATCTAATACTTTTTGAAAAGCCTTCATCTTACTTTTGTGCCTTAATCTACCCCTTGGATTTTTCATAAGTCCACATCAATTCATTCAAGTCATCAAGACACACCGAAGACTTGTTAGTATATGCCGATAAATGCCATAAAAAGTGCCATGATTCTTTTCTTTGCCTTGCATCAAGGTTGCTTTAAAAGTCAATAACCCTCAAAATAAGTTCCCCTTGATTCCCTTGTACTTCTATGTCAATATAACTTCTCGAAAAACTCAAGAGGTTAAGATTAATTTCCTTTTTCAAAAAGCATTACCAACCTTTTAGGAGTCCTATCTGCATTAACATCAAAAACTAAACTTCATTCCATATTTCTTTCTTGTCTGATCTAGTTTCTTTTCATGTAGTTTAGCTTCAGTTAAAAAAAACTACATAAAGATTTTCTTTTTCCATAGGTGCTAAAGGCTCCAAACTGCTTATGGATTTCCAAGCCCATAGCAAATACATTCAATGCGTTTTATTGTTTTTGGAGGGACAGGGGCTTAGTCCTTGACAATTTAGTGGTCGCATCATTTTCCCTCAATCCATCTTCTAAGTCTCACTCTCTTATTGTTCAATATCCATATCCTCAAACTAATAGTCTGCCAAGCTTGCTTATTTATTTCTTAATACTGGTTTAAGTGATGTTAGTGCTTAAGCAAAACTCCTAGCTTTTTTTTTCTAGTTAGTTTGCTTTTCTTTGTTGCCATTTGAATTTGACTATTTGGCACTCTTATATTGTGGTGATGCAGCAATTGTTGATATAGGACCATTGCTTATAGTATATTCTCTATTCCAATTTAGTAGTTGCCATGTTAGTTTACTTATTGTTCATAAATCGAATTTTATTCTTGCCGACTACACTTCTTCTTGGTGTTTTGATTTTGTAGAACTTGTTCCTTCATTTATGCCTATCTTATTATAATTAGTGCTACTGGGGAAGAAAATCTCTAATTATTTTGAAATCCCTAATTTCATGCTACTGGGGAATAAATATTTTGATTAGTTATCTTAGGAGAGTTGCCTTCCAAATTCAAATTTCTACACACTGGAGTGCTACTATCTAGTTGTCAACCTTACCATGCCGTGTTTGCTTGCCTTTGTTTTCTTAATCATTGTTGTTTTGGTTTGTTGTTGCCTTTTGTAACTACCTATTAGCCTTGTAATTCCTTTCCTTATAAGGGATGCTTTTAACCACTCTCTATATTGTTAGTTGTCTTCCATGCCAATTTCATTGTTCAAGATTAATTAATATTCCACATCACTATGTTTAAAGATGCCACACTCATAGAAAAATAATGGCAATTGTTCATACTTAATATTCCCAAAGGCATCAATTCCTCTTCTTTTATTAGAAAATATGATGAATTTTCTATGAGGTTGTGTGATATCATTGTTTACCCAAACCCATAGAAATCCTCCCTATCTTATCCATCCAACTTATTATTCAAGCCTACAAATTGGCCAATTTCATTCCCAATCTGTTCAGCAACACTTTTATTCATCCATTTAAGTGTTAGATCATATAGCCACACCTAGAACATTGCTTTATCAAAGCTATAATCTAATGGGCGCAGGTTGCCATTTGGTAACACTAAAAGGTTTTTGTCAAAAGACCAGCGAGCTCTCAAGAAACTTTTCTGGTGCCAAATTTGAGGAAGAATAGGATATTTTCAAAGAATGGGATTTGCATTTATTTAATCAATTTCTAGACTACTGTGAATGTGTTGACTACTGCATCTTTGTTGAAGGTCTTGTGATAAGTAGTTTATTAACCATCCAATTTTCATTAGCCACCACGTCTTATTGCTCGTCATCAATGTTGGTGACATTATTTTCTTCCTTTGCAAGCTTTAAGTTACGCTAACATTCCACTAACTTGTCCTTCAATTCATCAAAATGAATGCCACTAGCAACTAAACTAACAAACTAAATTGATCTCAAGGATCACCATAAGGAAACATTGGGACGTGATACTTGTACTTGACAAGACTAGGGCATTGCTTGGTAGAAAGTAAAGTAAGAAGATGAAAAATTGAAGAAAGAGAATAGTAGAAAGATAGAGAACATAGTTTTTTTTTCTATTAATGTGCTTGATAGGAAAGATAAAAAAGTAGAAAGAAAGAAAATTCTTTCCAGCCGTTGCTTGGTATGATTGAAAAGTGATAGGAAAGAAAACAAAACGCATATTATTTTATCATTATACCCATTAGAAGCTAAAATTAAAAAATATAACTTTAAAAATAATGAATAATATTGCAAGCATACATGCTTGACTCATAAAATTTCCATTTTCTTTCACCTTTTCTTTCTAATTTGCAATGATTTATTTTTGTTAATAAGTATAAAAAAGTATGATCTATCTTTCTTATATTTTTCCAATCACTTTTCATTCTTACCAGGCATATTTAGATTTCATTTTGTTTCCACTTCACCATTCTCTTTTCGAATTTCCATTTTTCACTCTACCAAGGAGAAAATTAAACTCCTTCCACGGTTCTAGAAACTAGGAAGACTCAATTAATTTCTTATTCTCCTCCTGTAGATGAAAAAAATAACTTTATCATTGAGCACTATAAAATTTAGAGGAATTAAAAATAATCCGTCATTGTTCCCTAAAGATAAAACATTGTCCCTAAAAGTTTAGAAAAAAATCACCCTTAGCAATCATTTTCTAAAACTATTTTCTTGAAAAGTTTTGCTGGCAACATTCATTCCCAATACTATTAAATTAGATACGATATTTGTCTCTAATATAATGAAAATAAAGACAGAGAAGATATTTTTTTTATCATTCTTTTATCTTGTCCCTAAAAGTCTCTTATTTCGGAGTGGAATATAAGTTAAGTTAATTATCTTGATTATGTTAATTATCCTAAAAAATAAAATAAAAAACTTTGTAAATTAAGATATTGTTTCTCATTAATAAAATGAATTATTAATTTGTATATAGGTCGAAATTGAAATTTAAAAAATCCACAACTAAATTTATTCATCTGCCAAGTGTTCATTTAACCAGAATTTATAAATAAGAAAGACAATTATGAATTATAAAATTAATGTATTTAGTTAAAACAATTAATTAGTTGACATACATATAAATGCTTTTATTGAGTTTTTAAATTTGACCTATGTCAATGTGTATATTATTGTAGTTTTATTATAATGCACATTATTATACTATTTTATATAATGACTAATATATAAAAATTAGCCTATGCATTTAACAAGATTTATCATATGAGTCATTTTTTTTATTGTAAGTAATTATTTATAACAATTTGAGCTTTTATTTGAACTTAAATTTTAAAGTTAACTTTTTCTTTTTCATTAATTGAAATAGAATTACCTTGTGATGTTAAATGACCTGAGATAAATTTGCAATATGACAGTTTTGACTGTAATTATTTCACATCATTTCCCAATTAATGAAAAGAAAAAAAGTTAAAAGGTGTAAAAATTTCATTGAAAAAAATTAATTAATTTAGAAATAAAAACTCTTAATTGATTTAATTTTTTATAAAAGAAAACAAAAAAGTTCATTCAAGCTATGTGAAAACTTCAGGATTATGACCTCCACCACACACTTTTGGCCTCCTATGTTAGACTCAATATTAGCTTAACGATGAGCAAACAAATAACTTTCTCTCCAGAATTAATTAAGTTCAAAGATTTATTTCTTATCCAACATATAACCTTCTCCAACATGTCTCATCCTATTTTTATTTCAGTCTTATTTTAATATTTTTGTAAATGTGAGTATTAAACCCCAACAATAATCCCGTATGCTTGATATAATTAACTAGTTAGCATAGATTGATTACATGAAGCGTTTGAAAAACTTAGAAGGTGAATAAAAATTGTGAGAATTTTGGAGACTGTGAAAGGGGGCGAGAAGTATGGATCATAAAGAAATGTCACTTAATCACATTATTAAAAGATGAATTATTTGTTATATGGCATATATAATTATTAAATGGTGAAATTTATTTTAAAATATTAATTAATAACTTAAATAATAAATAATTGATTTTTTATTAATATGATTACGTAATATTATTTTAATTATACATATATTTATGCTCAAACTAGATAGGAAATTTTCATTTTTATGATGAAAACACGGATTAATCATAGATTTACTGTTTAATCTAATTGATTTGAGATTATTATTTTACAATCACAATTATAAAAATCAAAACCCAAGTTCATTTAACTATTATGTATTTGTCGTGTTCGTGTTATGCTTTTGGATCATTAATTTTAAGAAATTTAATTTCCAGCCTAACCCCACCTTGAATGGGCAAGAAATCCTGTTATATTTACATACCAAAACAGAGTAATTAGAGTGGGCACACGAATTGAACTGCCAAAATAGGACGCTATAAATTCAAGCATCCATATCTGTCGATGGAATGAATCTTAATCTTTCGAACAAACCAAATAAAGTTTGGGAGATATAAAATATTTTAATAGAAATGGTAAGTTAAAGTTAATAACTTGGGTCCAATTATAGGTTTGGTGATTATCAGATTTATTTATTGCTTACATCACAGCTTAAATTTTTTTAAATATTTTTTAAAATTTGTGTCAGATTGAGTTTTGTGTCAATTTAAAAGTATTTTTTCTATTGTTCATAATAATATTAAAAATATTATTTTCATGTTAATATTTATATATTTTATATTAAATTTAAATAAAAATATTAATTCATATTAGATCGAATAAATCTAAATTTATAAAAATCATATTTAAAATTTAATTTTTATGAGTTGAATCTACTAAATCGAATGAATAATCTGACTAATAAAAAAGTGTAATGACTATAATAGATATTTCTTTTAATCAGAATAAAAAATTTTAAATTCAAAAAAGTGTGAAATAAGCTTCGCTGAACTTGGGAAAAATATGTCAATGCGGTGGCAATCAATAATTAATTATCTTTTGGAGTAATATATATATCTACAGTAACTTCCATAATCTTCTCCTCAGTATTGCTCTTTCAAAAGAGTATTTCTCACTTAATGGCATTACCCTTGTGGCTTCCCTTTTATTTATTATTTTAGTGGAGGTTTTTTTTTTTTTACTCACTCATATTTTATTTATTTTTTAAATATATTATAAAAATATGTGATGCTTATTTTAATTTCGTCGCGTTGAAAAAAACTTTAATTCTAATATGTGATAACAATCTTTTTATAAATAGGTTTTATTTATATTAGTGTAAAATATTAATTAATTTTATATATTTTATAATTTCATATACAATTGATATTTTAATAAATAAACTGTTGAATTTAACAGTATAATCACATTCATTATGTACGTAAAGTTTTAAATTTATCCGATGCTTATATCATATCACTCAAAAATACCTTTTTTTTTTAATATTTAACAGCTGAAATAGGTGATATTTTTAATTAGATACAGTATAAAATATGAAATTGAATTAAATAAATATATAATAGTATAAAAGCTTACAAAAACATATAAAATTAAATTAGTTCTAAACGTGTGTGTGTGTGTGTATATATATATATATATTTATATATTTATATAAAGAGAGTTGGATTGAAGAATCTGATGGTATGTAAGGGGGGAAAAACGAAGAGAACTGCAGGTTTTCTTTGAAATAAGCATCACTGAGAAGAGTGAGTCAGCCCCCAAGAGAAAAGCAAGGTTTAGTTGGAAAAAAGATATGGGGAAAGGAAGAGCTCCATGTTGCGATAAAGAGAAAGTGAAGAGAGGTCCATGGAGTCCTGCAGAGGACTTGAGGCTTATCACTTTTGTTCAGAAATATGGGCATGAAAACTGGAGAGCTCTCCCTAAACAAGCTGGTCAGTCTCTCTTTTCTCTTCTCCTTCCCTCCTCCCTCCCTCCCCTCTATCTGTCAAATCTGAGTGTTGTTGTTCATGGCTTCATGCATGGAAAAAACAGCATTTTCTGATCATCTTGATTTTACTTCTTGTCATTGAATCTACGTTGTTCGGATTTGAAGGCGAGTATCGGATCGGTTATGCTCTAATTTTTTAAGTTTTTTTTAAATATTTTTAGAGGATGATTGCCAACAAAATTTTGAAATCCCAACTCAGTTTTTCTCAATGGCCCATCACTAATTATTCTATTATGTTTTCTCTTCATTGATTGATCTCATTCTCATTGGTTTTGGTCTTCCAACTAAGTTTACAAACCTACTCTTTTGTTAAATTCTCTCAATTTACCTTATGAACAAAGAAGATTGCAGATTAATCTGCAAAACTTTCGCTGTTTGTTTGAAAAAGCTGTTGCTCGTCACTGTTTCATTGTTTAATTAAAGATAACAAATAATTTTACAATGGCAACAAATTCGAAGGCAAAATTGAAACGTTTGCTGCAATAAAGTACTGACTCAAAACCGCAGATATGGCCAATTTCTTATTAGTTGTCAACCTTTGTCTTCAAAAAGATTCTGATACACTGAATTTTTTCTTTGCTATGGACTCCTTGCAAATTTTTAATGTCCTTTGCAAAAAAGAAAAAAAAAATTAAAATACTAAAAAAAACCATTAATAATTTCATTTTTTTAAAAATATTATACCTAAATGAAATCTTATCATTTTTTATGTACTGAATGATTGATTTATGTCAAAGATTTATTTAAATATAAATTAAAGGTTAAAATCTTATTTGGATACAAATTAAATATTAAAAGTTTATTTGGTTGAAATTAAATGTTAAGATTTATTTAGTTACAATAAAAAATAAATATTTACTTAAATAAAGTGATAAAATTCATTGGTTTTTTTAATTATTTTAATGAAAATATCATCCCATTTAGCTGTATAATCCCAATCTTTAATGTCATTTCTGAGCATATGTAAGCCATTATCTGAATTGTTTAGAGCAAAATCTTATTGGATAAACCATTCATGGGTATTAGTTAAACGAAATGTTTTAACTCTTCATCCTTGTTTGGTTAGGTAAGTACGAACTATGAAGTTTGCTTCGTACAGTTACGACGTAATTTTATTTTATTTTATTTTTTTCACATTTCCTTTTATTGGTGGTGTTTGGCCAGTTTTGTTGAAATGAGAAGGTCAATGCAAGAATCTTTCTTTCCCTTTGTTTTTTTTTTATTTTTTTATTTTGTAATTGACATTTTCAATTCTTACGTCGCTCACAAGTTAGGAAATGTTCTACCTAAAAGATTGTGGCATCTTAACAATTGAGGTCAACATCAGATTTTCACTAGGCCTCCACTAGATAAATCTTTCTTCTATGTTTTTCACCTTAAGTAGAGCTTTGATTTTGATTTAGACTTTAGATTCAAAGTAAGAATCATTGAATCTGGAGATTAGCCGAGTAAGTTCATGCAATCATCCTTAAAATATAAAATTTAACTTAATTGGTTGAAAAGTTGAATTTTTGTATCTACAACATTTTACTCAATCTCCAAATAACAAAATATACAATGAAGATTGAATATTTCTTAAACCAAATGGAATAAATTTTCTCAAGCACTTAAACTCGGTCTTTGATATGAGATAAACATGAATTGATTTCTTCTTATTTTAATGCGAAACTGGTGACATCTTAACACCTTGATATGAATTTATTGTTTTGCTTTCCCTTTCTGATATAAACATCCCAACACTCAGAAAGTTATGTACCTTTTAATCCTTCGCCAGTTGAAATCTGAAGGGAAAAACCATTGAATTGTCAACATTGTTTCTGTCACTATCTCAACAGATAAAAATAGACTTTTGAAGAAGTTTCTGCTTGAAATTTAGATATTATTGTTTTTAGCATATAATTTTCCAGAGTTCACATTATTCTTTTGTTTTGGATTGTGCTGTAGGGTTACTGAGATGTGGAAAGAGTTGCCGTTTAAGATGGATTAATTACCTGAGACCAGATGTCAAAAGAGGGAACTTCAGCAAAGAAGAAGAAGAGACTATAATAAGGTTACATGAGACTTTGGGAAACAAGTGAGTTTCAACTTAGAAAACAGGGCTTTAAAATCTGATTTTAATTTGGAGTTGTTTTGGTCAAGTTATCTTAACTTGGTTACGTTACAATTAAATTAATTTCTCAGGTGGTCCAAAATTGCATCACATTTACCAGGAAGAACAGATAATGAGATAAAGAATGTGTGGAACACTCATTTGAAAAAGAGATTGGCTTCAAAGAATAATGGAAAAATTCCTCAAAAAGATGAAACCAAGGAATCTTCTATGAGCTCGTCATCATGTTCATCTATTACATTTGTGTCATCATCGTGTGGCAAAAGGAGTTTAGACAAAGCAAATGACTTCAAAACTGAGCCACCAAGCCATAGCAGCAGCTCATCTGAGGAGCCAAAAGAATTGTCAAGTTCTTCAGTCTCTTCTAGCAACTCCAAAATCACCAATACCAGTCAGGTTGATGTTTCAGATCCAGGAAATCAAGCAGGTTCACAGTTCAACTTCATAGGAGTTTATGATGCAAACAACACATCAGAGGAGGTGAACAAGCCGGAGATCTCGGATACTGCCTTCGATATCCCATTTGAGTCTGATTTAGACTTTTGGAACATGTTGGACAGCTTAGGATCATTCCAGCCTGACGTAATTCAAAATAATGGAGTTGAAAGCAACCAGAGCTTAAATTGTGGAGGAGGACACAGCAAAGAAGCTGAAAACAACGAGTGGTTGCAGTACTTGGAAAATGAACTTGGCCTGGAAGTAACCAGAAATGAAAACCAGATCGACAATTTGTCAAAGAAAGCTGCTGAGGCACTAGTCCCCGAGATGTAGGACTTGCTCCTGAAGCCATAAGCTGATATTAAATTCAACAGAGTAGTTCTTAGGGGAGCTTTCATAGTAATTTGACTATACTTCGTTATAAATTTAGTAGGCTTTCCCAACTTATTCAGTTAAATTAGGTCTCTTAGATGTATGATGGATAAAATAAAATATTCATCTGATCTTTTTATTTTAATCATTCTATCGTGGATTCAATCAAACCCGACCAAATTTACAAGCAAATGACCATACAAAATATTTGTAAGTGGGTAGGTGATGTTACCCACTTGCTCTCACATTCATGTCAGTTCTTATCAATGCATTGCCTGTGTCTCATTTATATAATTTTTAATGTGATTCACATCTCATTTCTTTAACAGTTACATGTGATTCACATCTCATCTTAACAGTTACTTTTGCCAACCTTTTGACTAAATCACTGCATGCTCTTATTAGTTATAATTACATTTTATCACCATTGCCCATTGGTCATAACAAATTTTTTAAGTCAATCAAATATTTTTAAGAACTAATTTCATAGAAATGATTTGAATTTTAGAAGTAGAACTGCTAGCTATCAAATGAAATTGATTTAAATAAGGAAATCCCAGCTGAATGGAGAAATTTGGATACTAAGAGAGACAAGTACTAGGAATTCTGGAGCCATTGAGCTTAACTATAAAACAATATGACAAGTACACATAAAAAATAAATGAAAATAAAATGAACCCAATACTTAATTTACTGAGTTTCCTGTAGTTATCCACAAGAGGTTACATTCAATAAATCTAAAGTTTGAATACTTATATTTACATCGTTTTCTCTATCTCTAGTGTGACCTCCTCTGCTCAAATAAAATGAAATCAAATCAAACTACAAAGGCATAACATCGTGTTTCAAGATAATGCCATTTGTCTTTGCTTTGAAGGGAAATTTGGTGGTGTTTAGTTGTATATTGGCACTTTAACCTATAAAATTTTGAAAAATCAAAATTTCGAGTACATTAAGAAGATTTTAAAGTTATGTATGCTGAATTTTACAACACAAACAAAGACTCATTTTCTGGCTTTCACATTTATGGAGCAACCAAGACTTTGAAAATCGATGTCTGTGGTGTGAAATGGCTAATTTTAATTCTACTATCTTAAATTGCACGGATGCATACTAAGTCCAATATAATTTATGGTTAAAAGGATTATACGAAACAAATAGCTATCAATTCTTTTACAATTTTATATATGTAAAAATTTTATATAAAGGTTAGGAAGGTTGGCAATGTTGAGATTAAATACCTTAGGTCAAATCCTTGGGGTATCATTAGAGTTATTTATTGGTTGGGTTGAATTAAAAATTTTGTTGGTCGTTCTAGTTCAGGGAAGATTTACAAGCTTATTTTACAATTTAAAATATTAATATATTAAAGCATCATTTTATATTAATATTTATATATTTTTATAATTAAATTTAAATAAAATTATTTTTATTATTTACATAGACCAATAGAATTAAAATTAATAAATTAAAAGCATGAAATCCATATCTAGCATGATCATGATTAATTTATTAATTTTTTATTTGGTTGATTTTATGCATGATTGTACGAGTTCTATAAATATGCTATGAATTTTGTAATAATTTTTGAATTAATTTAATCATGAAATTGTTGCTAAATCTCTCATAAAAATAAAAAATTAATTGAGGTTTTTTAGATTGTTAATCTATTTATGCTTATGAACACTGAGATTAAAAGAAAATAGATTAAAACAAGATAATTCGTAGCATATTTAATACAAATCTAATATGATTCAAGAAATCTTGATGTTGATAATGATTCTTGTGATTTTTAATAAAATTAAAGTATGGGCCATGTAAATCTTACATCAAAACATGTTTAAAGCTCGTAATTGCATCAAAAATAGTCAAAACACAAAAAATAGCCTTGAAAATCAAATCAGACCCAAAACAGGTGAAGAGAATCTAGCCTAGTTGGGCCATATGTGATTGGAGGTAAGGGATGGTTAGGCTAGCATCCTAACCAAGGCCCACATGCCTTGATGGCACGTGTAGCACATGTAAGTCATATTTGTGCTGTTTAAGTTCTTATGTTTTCTAACATGCTCAATTTTTTATTTTTTATTTTTATCTTATTTTTATGAAATTTTTGAAATTAAAAAAATAGTTATTATTTAGTATTTTTGTTTAATTGAATAATAAATATCTTTATGCCTAAAAATTCTAAAATTTTATTCCATAATAAAATATTTTGGCAACATCTTCTCTTTTTATAAAGTGTCAAAAAATTTATACTTTCAACCTAAAGATAAGTGCATATTTATATGATAAAGTTTTTGTTAGAAATACAAATTTAATGTACACATCCAAATATCATGAATTAGATTATGATCTTATGAATATTTCACGTGATTGAAGGCAAGCATGTTATGGAATCTAAATATTTTGGAATATGTTATAGCATGACAAGTTGATATTTTGTTTTTGTATGTATATTTTTACTACAAGAGATTATGTCATTTTTAAGGATCTAAATCACTTAGTTGGTATTAGCTATAACGTTTTAAGTTATTAATTTAGATAAGTTGGTAGTTATTTAAAATAAAAAAAATCTTTAAATAACTAAATACTGTAAATGATATCGATAAAGTTTTATGCCATTAAATTTATTTGATATATATATTTTAAGTTATTAAATCATGTGTGCACTTATTTATGGTATACATTTATTATGTCATTATTGAGAATCTAAATCATTTACTTAGAATTAGCTATCGCATCTTAAGTTGTTTGATTTAGTTAAAATTAGTAGTTATCTAAAATAAAGTTTTCCTTAAACAACTACAGAATGACATTAATATGTACTATTTATGTAATAACTGCAATAAGTTAGCATAATTTAATATTAAATCCTACTGTAGTTATTCTCAATATGCAATAAAGAGCTCTGCGTATATTTAGGATATTATTATCAAAGTTCTAAGTCATTGGCTTAAAAGAACCATGGCGTTTTAAGTCAGTTGATTTAGATAAAAAAATTAGTAGTTGTTTAAAATAAAGTTTTCTTTAAATAATTATCTAAGAAAAATAACATTGATAAGAAATTATTATGATATGCAATAAATTTTAATGCATATTTGTTGGATGCTATGATTATAGTTCTAAATCATTAGTTTAATAGTAGCCACAACATCTTGAGTTTGTTGTTTTAGATAAATGGTAATTATTTAAAGTAAAGTCTACTTATAACATCCATAAAGAAAATGACATTCATAAAGATGAAATTAGTTATTTGACCTCGTAAAAAAATAATTAATTTTGCAAAATGGTTAAATGATAAAATAATAAAATCAAAGTTAAAATTTTCTAAGCCCACATGTACGAATGATTTAATTTTGGTGTTTTAAAGTTATTATTTTATGATTAGAGTTCTGTAAATTTATATGTATAACGCACTTCTACCCAAATGAAGGTTTGGATTTATATTTGAATATAAAGTAATTTATGCAATTAAAGTATAAAATTGCTTGCATTTTGCATAAAATTTTACTATTATAAGTCATAAGTTACTAAAATAAATGCTATCTGGTGATAAAAAATTACTTTAATTAAAAAGAGTAAATTAAATTATTTTTGAGTGTAAGAACCTCGACTTGCCGCTTCGGGTAGACAACTTGTCATCAATGAATAAAGTGCACCGAAGGTTAATGGATTTCGATATTTAATAGGAAAACCATTTTAGTATGATGTACATCAAATCCTATATCTGTAAATCAATTTGGGATTTCATCTTAAATTTTTATAATGTCAAGGACTATTGGAAAACCACTAAACTAGTTTGTTATATTTGATAAGATTTTGGCTGCCAACTTGATAATGAAACTTTCAAAATAAAGTCTAACAGCTCTAAAAGATGTGCATGAACACATTATAGGATTTTAGAGACATTGGTACTCAACTTAAGTCTTTAAAATTGAGTTTTTTTTAGTAACTGCTTATCACTTGAATACTTAACTCTTTTTTTAATGAGTATGAACAATTAAAAACACACAAAAAAATGGTCTATTAATGAACTTTTGAATATTTATATTCAAGAGGAAGAGAGATTAAAAATGAAAATTTGATACAGTTCCCGAAATAACTCAAGTTAAGAATAAGAAACTAGGTACAATTTGCCAAGTAACTCAAGGTAAGAACGTGATAAATATGGCAAATATGTTCTAAAAATGAAGAAGGAAAGATGCCAATAAAGAAAATGACATAAGATCCTTAATTTTTGCATTAACTTAAATACATATAAAAAAGATTGCTAAGAATATAAAAAGAGAGTCGAAAATGAAAGTAAACTCATTTCATATGAATCACTTTTGGTGATGTTCCTCATAATACATGGTGGTTGGACTTAGGTTCAATAAATTAAATTTTTATAACCATGTAGGTTTCGTAAAGCCAAGGAAATTTAAAGAAAGTGGAGAAGCATCTACTCCATAAATAGATAAGGACTTCCAAGATCATTTTTCAAAATCAAGTTTTGTTTTAAACTTGAAGAAATTTTTATCTTTCATTTTAGAAATTTCCTTAAATAAAATGAGTTTTGAATTTTAAAACTCCATTGTTGAAATTTCGAAGAAAATGTTTCTATCTTTTTTTTTTTTGTCATTGTTGACTTGAATCCTAATTATAAGAATAGTTTGTTAACTATTATATGATTTTTGGTAGTAAAAGTTGTGATGTAGATGAAAACTCCTTTAAATCGTAATGTAAAGATTGTGTTATATCTCTACACATAAATTTAAGAGAATTTGTCAATGATGGGATTTTTGAAACTCTAAAGTTTGACATTTACATTAATTACATTGAGGAATATGCAAACTAACAAGTCCATAAAAGGAGCAAAAGAAAGCACTGTATTATTTAGATATCACACATCTTCCTTTAAGTTTAATGCATTAAAATAGCTATTTATGTCTTGGATGAAGTTCCAACTAAATCAGTTCTAAAACTTTCTTTGAATTACAAAATAGTTGGAATCAAGATATTTAAGAATTAAGGTTGTTTAGCTAAAATGAAGGTTTATAATCCAAACATAAGGAAACTAGATCCAAAAACAATTAGTAGTTATAGGCTATGTATTTAACATAAGTGGGGTATAGGTTTTAAATATCCCTCATATTTATCTAGAATTGTAAAAGCTAGAAATGATAAGTTCCTTGTGGATCATGAGTTTAGTGGAAGTGATTTGGGTCATAAGGTTAATATTAAAGAATAATTAATTTAAGTTGATCTCTTGTAAGGGATTTAATCAGTTTTCAATACAAACCTACAGAATTTACTGCAAAACAATCAAATTAAAAACAACATTTTCAAAAGAATAACGATCTTACTGATAATACTACTACAAGTTTGTAAAATGTAAAAGAGATAGTATAATTAAGAAGATCCAACAAGGTAAGGAAATTGATGATTTTTTGTAATTATGTTATATACTTATAGAAATAGGATTTTGATATTGGGTTTAAGTTGGATCTCATTTTGTTTTCACATACCATGAATGGTGAAAATTCTATACTTTGGCATAAAGTTATAAAAAAAGAGATGAAATCAATGTCTATAATCCAATCTAGTACTCGTTGAATTACTATTTGGTAATGTTGAAAGGTAAGATTAAACTTACAGTAAAAAGTTTCACGCAAATGAAAGGTATTGATTACCATGAATTTTTTTTCAGTTTAAAAAAGTTTCATTGAGAATATCATAGCTTTTATAGCTTATTCTAATTGAGAGTTACACTAAATAATAGTGAAAACAACTTATTTAAATAGGGATATTAAAAAGCGGTATATATGATTCAACACAAAAGTTTCTTTGAAAGATCAATATATAAACCAAAACTAGCATCCCACTAGTGGTATACAAAGTTTCATAAGGTTGTGAAATAATTTGGTTTCATTAAAGATATCATTGGTCATTATACATATCTTAAAGTTAGTAGGAATAAAGTACATAATTTTAGTCATATACATTGATGATATTCTCCTTGCAAGCAGTGATTTGGCTTCATCACATGAAATAAAATGATTTTCTTTCCCAAAACTTTAAAATGAAGAATTTAGTTGAAGCTTTACATGTCATAGGCATAAAGTTTCATAGAGATAGATTTGAATGGACATTAAGTCTATCTCAAAAAGCCTATATTGACGATAAAGTTAGTAGGAATAAAGTACATAATTTTAGTCGTATACATTGATGATATTCTCCTTGCAAGCAGTGATTTGGCTTCATCACATGAAATAAAAATAATTTTCTTTCCTAAAACTTTAATATGAAGAATTTGGTTGAAGCTTTACATCTCATAGGCATAAAGTTTCATAGAGATAGATTTGAATAGACATTAAGTCTATCTCAAGAAGTCTATATTAATATAGTTTTAGAAAAATTTAGTATGCAAAGCTATTCATCTACAATGGTGCAAATTGTGAAAGGGTAAATTCAATTTAAACCAATGTTCCATAATGAATTGGAAAAAAAAAGCATCTTAAAGGTATTATGTATTCATTTAGTAATTGTAGTTTTGCATGTCGTTAGATTTGTACAAAACTTGATATAAGGTTTAGAGTAAATATGTTTGGTAGATATTAAAGCAATTCTAGCCTTGATCATATGAAAGTTGCTAAGGACATTATATTATAAATTAATATTACAAACATTAGAGTTCAGATATTTTATCTTTGGTTTGAGAATTGTCATCAAGTCCATTAAAAATCTATTCTGATAACTCTTCTACAATATGTTTTTCTAAAAATGTTAAAAGAGGGATTCATAGCAAGTTCATAGATATAAAACACCTTGCTGTTAGAGATTTAATAAAAAGACAAGAAATAGATATCCAACACACCTGTATAATTTTAATGCTAGTGGATCTAATGACTAAAGCATTATCTATGGATTATATGGGATCAATTAAATTCTATTAGAATATATTTTGGGTTTTCTTATCTGCTGGTTTTACATTCTTAGAATTTATGGACATGTTTTATGGAATATTTCTGTTTGTGCACATAGAGTTTGTATGCCATTTAGACCTTAAATGATTATAGAAACTTCATTTATAAAATTCTATTACATAAAGTGCCCTTTTAGAGAGGATCATGCATTGTAATATATGAAAAGAAATACTCAAATTAGAATGCTAATGCCTTGATTCATGTTATGTGAATCTTTCATTGACTGGGAGTTGGACTAGAGTTATTGATGACCATATTAAAGTTATGAAAGGCTTGCGATTAGACCTTTCCATGGATTGACTTCGAATTGAACAAGACCGAATAGCAAGAAAAAATTCTTATCTAATACTTGACAGCCTTGGAAGAAATTTTTATATATTTTATAATTAAAATGAAATTAAAAAATCAATCTGAACCAAATCTGTGCTAAAAAAATTAGGTAGAAAGCTCAACCTTAAGCATATCTACTTATGGCGCCCTTGCATAGTAGACCATTTAACAATTTCAAATTCCAATTTCAGTACTTCATGAAGATTTTTTTAAAACTACAAGCTATCTTATGAATATTGACAATTTGATCTGATTTATCAATGTTTGATAATTACCCCAAATTTGTATTTATTAGCAATAAAAATTAATAATATGTAATATATAATTATAACTATAATTATATAGTTATAGTTATAGTTATTACATTATATATAAAATATATAAAAAATATATTTTAAAGCGGATAAAATAAATATGATTTTTAATTATATCTTCAAATTACTATTTTAATTAAATTTATTTTAAATTTTATTTTAGTTGTGACTACAGCGCACATATGTGATGATGTATAATGCAAATGACAATTTGAATTAATTGCTTCTTCTTTTGTTTCTTTCTATAGTTGCCTTTAAAGTTAATATATATAGGAAGGATCCACTTACACTAAGCTAGTTTATACAATGTTTTGATTGTTAGATTAAAATTAAACTGCAATTTAGATTAAAACCCTTTTTATCCTTTTTTTACTTTTCCTTTCTTTATATTTAAACATTTTTTATCGGTTCATCTCTTTTCTCATTCTCTATCACTTTTCGCTTCAAAAAAATTACAAGGAAAGGCTATGGTAGTGGAGGAAGTTAAAAAGCATTCAAAGTGACTTAGATGTAAATAGAAGACTTCTTAAAATTGAAGCTTTTAAAAGGCAAAGTCCTTGACTCCAAAAGCCACCTTCATTTAAACTAACCAAATTTTATACAAATGTTCCAGCATGTTAAAACTTTCAGATGAATGTTTAAGCCATATTTCATACAAATGTTTAACTCTTAAAACTTTTTCAAATTTTATAAATTTCTTGACATTTAATTGTCTAATAAAAATTTTTGATATATTTAAGTATGCTTTTTTGGTACAGTTTTGGATCTCAACGCAATTACTCTTTTTTTTCTTGATGTAATTGTTTACAATGCCTATTAAATGTTGTTTAGTTTATTGTGGGTTAAGTAGAAGACTTTTTAGCATTTAATCTTTTTAAAGAAAAAATCCTTGACTTTAAAAGCCACATTTATGTGAAGTTTAAACTTTTTAACTTGGACGGTTCTTCAGATACTGCCTTTGGCATATATCAAATTATGCTAATCCTAATACAGAAATTTAAGATTTAGCTAGAAAATTTGTAAAAGCAATGTCCTTGCATATTGAATTATTCTCAATACAGTAGGGACATTGCTTATGGCATATCTTGTCATGCATAATTACCAATATGCAGGGACATTGCTATGAGGACTATAGTATTGATTTTGGTTCTTAATATGGTAGAAGACTAGTAATTTTATGATATTAAATTAAGTTTTTTCATATTGATAGTAATTATTAATCTTTATTGCTTTTCAAAGAATTTTTTTATTAAATGCTTCATCTAGTTGAATATTTTTATTATTGGACTAGTCATCTATTGTGATAGTTTTATTTTTCAATTTATCCACGTAATATGCAAAATAAATTTTATTATGGAGAGTTCATTGCTAAATGATACCTAAATTACTAATATCAAAACATAGAGGTGAGTGAGCAGAATGCACTAGTTAATGAATGTAGTAGTTTACAAGCCATGCTGTCAAGGAATTTGAGCCATTTATTGGAATGCAATTTGACTCTTTGGATAAGGCCAAAAGCTTTTATAAAATCTTTGCTAGGGAATAGGGTTTTGGTATTTGCTTTTGGTTACGTGCAATAGGCTTTCAAAGTGATGAAATAGTTCATGTTTTTTTTTGTAATAAAGGTTAGTACAAGAAAAAACTTACAAAAAATAACGACAATCAGAATGATGTTAGGATAGCTAAAAATATATGTTCAACTTTAAGAGTTATGGAGCATTATTTAAGATAGTAAGGGTAGAGAAAGGTAAAAAGTGGGTTGTTAAATCATTTTCAAAAACACATAATCATCATATAATTAGTCCTAAAGGCATGTTTGATCCGGGATGCCATAAGAAAATGGCTGCAACTAAAAGTGTTGTTGGGAATTTAATGAAGAAGGAGTTCTTTAAGGAAAAGTAGCTACATTGTTTAATAATCAAATCAACAATTTTCAGATATAGATTGTAGAAATCATCTTATAGATTTAAGGAGAAAAAACTTAGATGTCAGAGATGCCTAAGCTGTCTTATGTTATTTTCAGAGAAAACAAAGTAAGAATCTTAATTTATTTTATGCAATTTTATGTGATGGTGATGCTTGTATGGTAAACTTATTTTGGTTCAATGCTTGATTTTGATTGGCATATGTACATTTTGATTATGTCATTACATTTGAAACCACTTATAAAACTAATAAGTATAGTACACCATTTGCTCATTTCCTAGGATTAAATCACCATTGCCAATCAATTTTATTTGGTTGTGCTTTGTTACAAGATGAATCTAAGCAAAGTTTCGCTTGGTTATTTAAAATTTACCTTGGGGGAACTCATGGAAAGGCTCCAGTGTCAGTAATTACTGATCAAAATTTAACGAAAAAAGTTGCTGCGAGGAAAGTGTTTCTAGCATCTTGCCACCATTTATGCCTTTCGCATATAAAGAAAAAATTTCCAGAGAAGCTTCAAGGGGTTGTATGAGATTTGAAATTTTTAGATTCCTATGTATAATCGAAATACTTCTTTGTAGGAACACTACCTAAAAGAGTGAGAACATAGATTCATTTGTTGATTCAACAACTACATTGCAAGAGTTTGTAGTGAAATACGAGAAGGCAATTGACAGTCACTAAGCCAAAGAGAAAAAAGAAGATTTTGAATCAAGGCACAAGTCTTGGATTCTGAAAATTGGCTCTAAAATAAAGCATTAGTTTGTATAACAATGTTTTAATTTCTTCAAGAAGAACTTGTCAAATGTAATCAATTCATAAAGCAAAAAGTAAGAAAAACTAGGTTTAGCTATGAATATAAGGTGTCTAGTTGTTTTGATTCTCATGATAGGTTTTTTGCTCATTTTAATCTAAGCTATAAAGTTGGTAGTCGTGCATGTAGTGTATTTGAATTTAAAGTCATTTTGTTAGACATATGTTGGTAATTTTTTACTTCAAAAATGTTGTTGAGATTCCAAATTACTACATTTTGAAACGCTGGACAAAATAAGCAAATAAAGGATATGGAATTTATGAATACGGACTAGGTTTTCATGTTGATCATTAAAAGTTAGCAGGTTTAAGAAGTCTACATGTTTGTTTTCTCATAAATAACTTATCTCTTTTTGCTAATAATTTTGAAGAAATGCATAAAGTCATCAGGGGGACTTAGAATTGATACATCAAAACATCCCATGAAGGAAAACCAAATGTTTGCTATTACAGACAAAGAAAATGATTTATGTTGGGAAACCTAGGCTCGTGTTTGTTGAAATTAAATAAAATTAAAACATATGCAGTGGAAAGTAAATAGAGAAATACCTATATTTCAACAGAATCTTAGGCTAAGATCTATATGTGGTCAATTTAGAAATTTGAATCATGATTTGATTTGAGATCTTATTTACTCAAAGACTCACAACTTTGAATATGCCGTTTCGTACACAAACATAGTTACGGCTTGGTTACTACAATCTCTCTTTGAGGCTGCAAGGTACACAAGCACCTTTCCTCTTACGGTGTTCCACAAGAACAATTGCTATAGCCTTCTCGAGACATGGTGATTCACCCGTGCTACCAAGCTGATCTCCTAATCATAATAAAAAGGTTAATTTTCTTTTAAATCTGAAAAAAAACCCAAGAATAATTCTAGTGATTTCAATTTTTACAAGAAAATAATGAGAATAAATACAATAAGGCCAATTCATTTTCTCTAGATTTGTCATTCTTGAAAATGATTTTCAAAACAAAAATATCTTACCTTGAAACTTCTACCGAAACTGCCATGGAGTTTTTATTTTCTAATCAAGAAAACCAATTTTCTTTCTCAGAAAACTTAAACTTACGTTAACCTCCTTAGAGAAGCTGATAAGGTTTTCCCAGATGATAAAAAACTATTTTTCTCACTTAAAGAAACTCAAGTTATGTCACACTCTTTTAAGGAACTAGTTAGAGTTTTAATCTCCTTAAAACTCCCACTAGAATAGGAAATCTTCTTATTCTTTTGTATTTAGGTTTAGCCTAATCTCCAATATTAAAGAAATGGTTAAACCCAATCCATAACATGTTCAGGTTCAGCTGTCAAAGGATAAGGAGATAGGACTTTGATATAAGATCAAATTCCTAGTTAAGGTGAAACAATTTCACTTGAAGCTTCCCAATTCAACCATAATTTTATCTCATAATATCATGGATGAACCTACCCAAGCTTTATGTCTAAATATGTTGTTGGTTTAGTTCTTTATTCTTAATTAATCTCTTAGAATCCAATTTAGACTAAACTAACTCAATTTAATAAAAGTTTGATTTATAATCAAAATCCTTGCTTAATTAAAACTCTTTCGCTTAGCAAGTGTTAGAGTCCCATCAAACACTAACTTTTAGTGCTAAGCTCGGACTTAGCCATAATTAAGGCAATGTTTGGTTTAGTTCAATACGAGAAGATGGAATTCGATTCGCAATCAAATTTTTTATGGATAAAAAACTTTTTTTCATTTTGAAAAACTCCAAATTCGGCCAAGACAACTTATATTCAAACATGCCTACTTTAGACATTGTATTGTTAAGACAAGCCTATCTACATTGTCTTATTAAGATGGCAGGAGTACTTATCTTAAGACATTTCTACTTTAGACATTGTCTTGATAAGATAATCTTATCTACAGTGTCATAACACTTGTTTACTTTAAATATTGTCTTATTAAGATAACCTTATCCATGTTGTCTTAATAAGATAAGCTTATCCATGTTGTCTTAATAAGATAAGCTTATCCATATTGTCTTAACACATATCTACTTAAGAAATTGTCTTGTTAAGACAGCCTTATCCATACTATCTTGGTAAAACAAGCTTTTTCATATTGTCAGAACACGTGTCCACTTTAGACATTGTATTATTAAGACAACTCTAATCGCTTTGTCTTGTTAAGACATCTTTATTTGGATTTCTTAAATCTAAATTGTCTTAAACTTTACTTAATTGAACCTTTTAATTAAGTCTTTTAAATTTAACCTTTTATTCAATTAATTCCAATTTAGTTGAATCGTAAGTTTGATCTAGCAAATCTTTCTATTGTCTGTGACACATTAAGTTCCTAAAATATAAACAATCTTATTAATTACATCCATAGATCAAGAATGGGATGTGGCAACCCATTGTGACCACTTAAATGTTGAAAGTCAAGAATGAACTCATGCAATCCTTTTAGTAATTAGCATGTCAGTGTAATTCGGTCCTTTAATTAAATATCCTGGAAAGACCATAAGAATGGTGTAGTGTCTACTTATGTATCAATCCATATTGGTTCTTATAGCATATGGTTAACTTTATAAATTTAGAGAAACAATTTCTCCTAAATTCATCATGCATTGGCTAAAAACTTTGTCAAGTTAAAGAAATCGAGGAACATGACTAGCACGTGAGAACATTTTCATAGACACTGAAGTGACAATACTAAATGGAGTTCTCATATGAGCCATGTTCTGCGAACTTATTTCCATAAAACAAACACTCAAATGCCATCCCAAGTATCCTATATACTTCAACCCTTGAGATCAGTTGCTTACTCATAAGTAAGAAGACATAACATATTCTAGTCTTTGAGACATTGCCAATGTTTCATCTTAGTATTACAATAACTAATTGCAACTCATTAAAATTCCTTTGCAATGCTTTTTCATGTTCCATGGGCTTTATGTAATATATCAAGATATGAACCTCAATATATTATAGTAGACAACACTTTGAATCATCAAAGGGCCTCAGTCGGTCAGATGAATTGCTCATCTGAACTTCTCATATTGAAATACAAAAGTGACTAGGTTAAAGAGTCACCATTAATCTATTTTGGCTAGGTACGATCAAGCACCTATTAAAACCACTCACTAATAAGTTATGAAACTCTGAAAGGATGATTTTACAATCTGCGTACACTAGAGATCTACTAAGTTGGGGTCAAAGTTGGTTATACCACAAGTAAAGACTTGATCTTTCTCATGATGCCTAATAATTGGTGCCACTTACACGTATTCGAATTTGTTTTTCTCTATTTCAATCATATGTATTCAATTATAATCCCTCTTTTTATTCATCCAAAATCAAATAGATATCACTAAAAAAAATGTATCCCAAAACTCTTACTGGGATTAGCTCGAATTTACAACTGATTCAGAGAAAAAATCATTTATAAAGGAAAAAATTTCCACAAAAATGCTTGAATCCAAAAATAGTCATTAATTGACTGTATTTTGAATTGTTTTTAATCAAAACCTGACTCTATTTAAAAGAAATCACCAAAATAGCACACTTAGACCAAATTAAGGAAATCACAATTTTGAAAACAAGGCTAAAAATCAAATTTGATTTAAATCCACTTGGAAGCTTTAGTGTGAGACAGTAGACTTTCTATAGGACACTTCTAGACCTATTGACATACTAAACATGGCTTCTGAAATCAATTCTGAGGCATCCAAATGCTTCATAATAATAGATACCAAACTTGGAGATAACCGAAATAGGGGCATGTTTAACCTTTCAAGTTCTTTGAATTTATTCTAGATTATTCCTACTGCATAAAATCAAACTATATTTTATGACTGCTGATTCACTATACTTCAACATAAAAATATTCAAAAAAGGTTGAAAATCATTTTGGTTATCAGATTTTTTTCTCAATTCATCTAGAATATCCACCAGACAAGCCATACATGCTTGAAAAGCTTTTTCATTCTACTTTTATCTAAAAATATGAGAAAAATAAAAAAAAAATTGATTATCCCCATCAAAAATAGTTCGTAATACTAATAAGGTGCTAAAATAGAGCTGTACAAATATCTCAGGTTCTGAGATTTTTCTGTATTCAATTGATCACGAAATTAAATGTTTCAAAAGCCTATTACGCATCCAAATCAATAAAAATTACAAAAAAAATACAAAACAAAATCTTTTTATGAGACTACAGTGCTGGACTACAACAGTAGCGCTAACTCAACTTGTGATCACAAAGCATTTTGTCAAATTTTTATAATATATTTCCGGACTTTCAAACTTCTAGAAATGAGACCAAATAGACTCTATGAATATCCTATATGAGGAAATAACAAAGACTTCTAGGTGCCATGACTTAGAACTATGTTTTTAGATTTTGGCGATATGCTTTAGAGTTATGCAAATGTCCTCGCTTTATCGATTTTATTCATTATTATTTAGTCTTAACAAGTGAATGGCACACCAATGCCACTCGCTTGTGTGCTATAATGACAAAACCAAGTGACACAAAACAACATATTTAACTCACCTAAACATTATCTAAAGACTCACATTAAAGCTCACCAAATTTTGACTCAACAAAACATGTTTAAACACTAAAAAATATTTTTATTTGCTCCAAATCAGCTTTAA
The DNA here is from genome assembly GCA_038381775.1 of Adansonia rubrostipa. Taxonomy (NCBI): domain Eukaryota; kingdom Viridiplantae; phylum Streptophyta; class Magnoliopsida; order Malvales; family Malvaceae; genus Adansonia; species Adansonia rubrostipa. The sequence goes on along the minus strand of JBBYHM010000002.1, from coordinate 1,286,533 downwards.
TTCAAGCTATTTTACTTAATATCCCTAAGTTGTTCATTAATAACTTATTAATAAAATCAAACCTTGACTCACGTATTGGTTAAATGAACCAAAGCTTGCCCTTGGGGGATCTTTCAAGAAAACAAGGTTTTTTACATAACCTAAACACCCTAATATACATTTTATCAAGCAACTAATCATCCACAAAACCTAATTTAATGCACAAAATTCACCTTAGATGAACCATTCTAAGCTACTTATGCTCATCTAAACATCATTTTCTTATCAAATTCTCATTAATTAACAACCAACCATAAGAAACCACGCTTGGATTCAATTCGATCAATATGGTTAACAATTAAAACAAGCTTCCAAGCATTTAAGCTCATCAACTGAACAAGTAAGCTTCTAAATTCATTCAAATAAGCATAAAGTTTAGCTTACCCAATTTAATCTCAACTTAATTCATCTAGGTTTCATCAATTAGGCATCCATTATGTAAAGCCCACTCAAGCACACTAAGAAACTAAGCATGGCCGAACCTAGTTAAAGATTTTATAGGTTGTTCAAATGCTTTCACAAGTTCAAGAACCTAGAATTTCATCATTTAGCATTAAATTGAAGTACTATCTACTTAGATTTTAGCTTAAAGTAGTTAAATAAGCAAGATTGTGCAAGATTAAGTAAATTAAGCTCAAGATCTACATTGCCTAAGCTAGCCAAACTTGAATCCCCTTTTTCTCTCTTATTCAAACACGTCAATAAGCTAGAGAATCATGATTTCATCATCTAAACTTCAAAATTTTCAACTTAATATCATCAAATCCTGATTTAACTAAGTTTAAATCATCATAATCCTAGCAAATTAGGTAGGTCGAAACCTAGATCGAAAAGAATCATCTTGTTCGAACCTAGATCAAGCTCCCTAAGCATTATTTCAAGTTAAATTTCAACAATTAATAACTCAACGGTGCTTAGAATAACATGAAATAAAATGAATAATAGCTCAAATTAGGATTAAAACATTATAGCAACATGATTCATAATGGTCGAACACTATAGATCAAGGATACATCATGGCGAAAACTCATATAAGCATGAATAAGCATGAATTAATCATTAAAATCATGAAATTTAATTGAAATTAAAGAGAAAAGTTAAAAATTATACCTACTCCAAGCTTAATCTTTTCTTAAAGATGATGACAGCTTGAGAGAAAATGAATATTCTAGATTTTCTAAAATTTTCTAAGTGTTTAAAAGTTGTGAAATTATGAATGCTAACCCCTATTTATAGGCCTTGAAGCTAGTGATTTAAGCTTTAATCACCCTAAAGGGATCTTAACTTAATCACTAACCTCTTAATTAACTTATAAAAAATGACATTACTACCCTTAACGAATGGATGATTAAAATTCACATATTTAACACATATTGGAATTTGGCCAAAACTTAATTCTATAATAATCTATGTACAATCTTTTCATTACATTCAATTAAACAAGATTTGTCTATGCAAGAATGCAACTGAATGCTCTATCTTGTAGCAAAAATGTGTCCTAAGGACTTTGTTTGAAAAAATCTAAAATTTCCTGTCTCGGACCTCTCAAATTAAGTTCTCAGGAACTTTTGACATTCTAAATTCCTAAGGTCCGTTTATGACCCAGTCCCGATTACACCCTCATGACCTAAAGTTCGTGTTCAATTTCATTTTAGTGTAATCCATTTTGAAATCTGAGTTATAGAGCTCTTCCAATTTCAAAATCTAACTCTAGCCTAAAAAGAACTTTTCCAATTTCAAAATCTAACTCTAGCCTAAAAAGAACTCTTCCAATTTCAAAATCTAACTCTAGGCTAAAAAGTTGGCTTTTTGCAATTGACTTTGCTTACACTTGACTTGTGTTACTATCTTAACTTTCGATTATGACTTTTAAAATAAGTCTCATTTCCATCCAAATGTCATCAATAACCATTCTAATCACCTTAATAGACATACGCCATCAACTTTTGACATTTTCAGACTTTCAAGACTTTGATCTCGATTTTTCAAATATGACACCTACCCCTAAATCAGATAATTAAGCTAAAATGCCTTATTATATTAAAATAAGCCCATTGAAACCAACCAAATTCTCAGTTAGACCTTTCTATCATCTATAACTTATCCGAGAGAATCCAATTCTAAGAAATTCTATTTAAACTCTAAAATCAGGAAAAAAATCAACCAAGGCTTAGACAAAAAAGGATATCTATAGACTTCATCTAATTAGTAGTTCTTGATTGTCAGTTATGCTGCCAACTTGAAGGAAAACCCAATATCACTTGATTACGTGATAGGTTCGTACTAATATATGCCTCATCCAAGTCAATTGCTTTAGGGCATATAAAGCCAACAATTGACCAGCGCAATGATTTATGAGGTAAGGGAGAATCAAGTTGATGATATGCATTTGTCAATTAATAGTTATCCACATGTTTCTGAAACTAAAGGTCGAAAAAAGGGTAGTCATGAGTCCTGGAGTGGAAGATTCAAAGTCGATCTTTAGAGGGCTCTGGCTCGTACAACGGTGAAATGGCAATCGTGTCAAATTTGTGGGGGTGTGGTCACAACAACCGTAGCTATAAAGAAATAGAAAAGTTTACAAATATGCCAACATCTGATGATATGAAGTGAAAGGTAAGACTTTTTATGTTGTTAAGTTATTTGTACTAATATTTTATATTAGAATATTATTTTCAATTAAGTTTGTTGAATTTTTTTCTAGGTCTTCTTTTACTTTGTTTGCAGATTGGGTTGATGCCAATAAATATTGGACTCGTTTCTTTGGGAGTTATCATTGTTTTCTTACATTATTTTTTTCTATTTTGAATGAAATGTTTAGTGGATTACAATTGTTTTTATTGTATTTTTCAACAATGCAAATACAAAGAGTAGTTTCACATTTTTTTTTTGATAGTGGTCACACTGTTTATTGAGGATTAGAATGCTACATTTAAGTTACTTCAGTTCTTGCTTGTCTCGTCTTATCGAGTTATGTTCTGTTTAATGAACTCCCAAGATACCTCCGGTCCTTAAGTATTACAGAATGAGTTGGGATCCATCTGAGTTTGTGGATTCGGAGATTTATGAGACTGCGGGCACTTTAAATAAGCCACAAGTTTCTTCTTTGATGTTGTTTGACATTTGAGCGTGTTCCATCAACCTTCATTTATCTATTTTGACGATTTTGATAAGTAAGCTAAACTGCCTTGATGAGCAATTAGATGCCTACAAGGAAAATGTTCTGTCATCGCTGTATCAGCTAGGGTGAGTTTTGAGGCTGGATCACCATGTGGGTGGGAGAAGATTCCAAAGGGAAGGCAATTGGAATTAACCGATTTGGGGCAAGTGCACCAGCAGGGAGAAATATAGGAGGAATTTGGTTTAAATCTAGAGGCTTGGTTAGAAATCCCTAGAGAAACTTCCAGTTTTGGATTGAAGATTACACTGAAGATACCATTTCCAATTGTGACAGTCCCTTTTGTTTTTTATTAGAAACATATTCAAATTTTCTTCTTACTTATGTTCCATCATTAGCAACATAGAGCAGAAGGGAGGGTAGAGTTTCTATATGTTTATGGATTTCAAGTCATTTGGGACTTCTTGTTCCTTTAAATTAGCTTGTAACTTTTCCGTTTTATATATAAAGAACAAAGTTGTCTCGTATTGTAATTTTGATTACCGGCCAAGTATCTCCAATCATTATTATGATCAAACATGCTTGGCTTAAGATGTAAGATAAGTTTGTATAATTTTTTTCTTTTCAAAATTTCTAAAATGATTTTTTTTTTACTCTAATTAAAGTCTAAATTTTGAGCCACATATGAGACTCATAACAATTGAAAATATTACAAGAATTAAGATAAGGAAAAAATAGACAATATATATTTTTTGTTTTACTTTTATTGAAGTCCAAACTATATGGCAGATCTTTTAATCTTTACGGAGGAGGAAAAGCTGCTAGTATAAAAGCATAGGTCCGATGGCTGTTTGTATTCCTTGCTACATGGGAGTGTTGCTGCGTAGATTGGATAAATTTTAACCTATTAAATAAAGGCAATCCGATCATAGAAAATAAAATGGAGCTCCAGGTTTACTGCTGCAATAAATAACCCACGATAAACTAAATAATTTCTATTAGGCATTTTAACAAACATATTATAGGCATACCCAAACAATTACATCCAAAACCAAGAAAATGTTACATCAAAACAAGAGAACAGACTAATTGGCGTCGAAGCCAAAAACAATACGAAAGAAACATGCTTAAATCTATTAGAAATTTGTTTGAAACGGTTGAATGCCAAGAAGTTGTATCAAATTTGAAAACCTTCTAGGATTTAAACATTTGTCTGAAAGTTTCAACATGCTTGAACGTTTGTATGGAAGTTGGCTTCAGGTCCAAGTTGGGACTTAGTCTCGTTTAAATAAAAGGTAGCGTTTAGAGTCAAGGACTTTGCCTTTTAAAAGCTAAAATGGTGAGAAGTCATCTACTTACGTCTCAATCATTTCTAATGCCTTTTAACTATATTATGTCCCGCATACGGTGACAGCCAAAACAGCACAGTTCTATAAATGTCGACCGTCAAGTCACACCCGACAATCACAGCTCTATAAATGTCGACCGCCATGTCATACCTGACAATGATTTGACCTACCGACAATAACATTAAATGCTGATTGACATCCTGACCGGTGGTCGACTAGCTGAACCGACCACTAGGCACCATAGCCCGACACCTAGCTCGGCGATGGTCATATCACCACCAAACCATCTGACATAGTGTCCCCAGGTAAATTCTATAAGAAGGCAAGCCCACTCACTGGTAAGCATTCAAACTCTAAGAAAAATTACAAGAATACACTGCATAAAACACCTCTGACTTAACCATCAGAGAGGGCTCCCGGAGTATAAATTTCGACGTCCTTCTGACTCTCTTTGTGTCGCAGGATACTGCCCGACTTCGGACTCCCAGCAGGAAGACTTCAACAATTGACGCCGTCTGTGGGAAAACGATCATAAAAGACCATGGCCGACCGAAATGCCGATGTCCCACAAAACACTCCATCACCCACCAAGGCAACAACACGCACCGAAGTCCCGGCAGTCCCAGTAATGCCCAGCTCGTCAAACACCCAAACACCCCACGTACCCATCTCATTACCTTCGCGGTTGTCTCACTCTCCATTAACGTACTACCAAAATTTATTGGGGTTAATCCCACCATTGGCCACATCTACCCCACAACAGGCCGCTGGCCCCAGCACCACAGCCCCAGCAACCATTGTTACCATAAATACCCTACACACACCATTTGACGTGTCATTACCCCTTTTTACTCAATACAGCACACCTACACCACCCAGCCAGCCAGACTACCATGCACATTACCAAGCCCAATTCCAAGCCATTGCCAGTCAACTAGCCGCTATCCAACAATCCCAGATCCAGCTGGCACAACTTGTCAACTCCCAGACCAACCGCCAAAACACACAACCCATTGACCGCCCAGACCAACAGACCGCGAACCATCCAAACTCTGACGTACAGGAGCGGCATGCCACAACCGACCGACCAACCCACCCTATTGCCATAGAAAGCTCCTGCTCTACCCCAAACCAAAGGCAAACGACGCAAGGAGCCTCCCATCATACCAGTGGCCATCACCCATCAGGATCGACTTCCGACCTCGCCCAGTAGGTAGTGACCTTAAAGCAAGAAATCAAAGATCTTCGAGAGCCACATAGTGACAACTGGGAATAGCTATCAAAAGAACACAACCCGCTCTCACCATGTATCCGCTAGGTGCAGGTCCCTAAGAAAGTCAAACTCTCTCCAGACACTTACGATGGCAAAACCGATCCAGCTGACGATCTGAATCATTTTCGCGCTTTCCATAACCTGCGTGATGTGCCAGATGCCATACAATGTCGTATTTTCCCCACGACATTACGAGGGCCAGCACGAACCTGGTGATACTCCCTAAACCCTGGATCCATTACCAATTTCGACCAACTGGGGAGACATTTTCTCGCCTACTTCAGTAGTTGCAGAACAGCCATAAGAACATCCGCCAGTTTAATGGCGATCAAGTAAAATAATGATGAAACGATCCGTGATAACCTCAAATGTTTCAATGCGACTGCCCTAGAAGTTTGGGATCTAAATGATGAGTGGGCCATCCAGGCCTTCACAACTGGCATCCGGCATACGTACTTAAAATATGCCTTGACGGATGCCCAGCCTACGAAGCTGTATCAGCTTTACGAGAAGGCACAGAAATACGCAAAAGCTGAGGAAATCGTGATCGCCAGTCGACGAGCGGATACCTGGGATCATAAGCAGAGGATAGGTCGCAGGCCAAAGTCTAACCGATTTGCCGACCGCCCGCACAACCGATCGCAGAAAGAAATGTCAGCCACCACTCCACAATGAAGCCCCACTAAGAAACGGGCATGGCGTGCCCCGCATGTCAAATATGAATCCTACATGCCACTGACAGCCCCTAGATCCCAAATCCTGAATGCCATAATGAGGGAAGGGCTTTTGGAGCACCCGCCTTCGATAAGAAGCGACCAAAGCACGCGCGACCCCACAAAGCGATGCAACTTTCACAATGATATCGGGCATACCACTGAAGACTGATTTAGCCTAAAGAACGCCATCAAATCGCTAGTGAGGAAGGGAGCGATTAAGCAGTTTGTGAAGAAGGAATTGCACGCCAAGGATCACATTCGATCCCCACGCGAGCGCAGGGAGACTACGCCCAAACGACCTGTTGCCGGCATCATCAATATGATCGTCAGCCCGGCAGAGACTTGGGCAGATAGCAAACCAAAACGAAAGTCCCACCTTTACTCGGTGATGGCGATCGACGTAGCATCTAAGCGTGCTAAGCAAATAGACTGGGTAATCTGTTTTGACGATGATGATTTCCAATTTTTGTCAGATCGCGAAAACGATCCCATCGTGGTCTCTGCCACCACAGGCAATTTTCAAGTTCACCGGATCCTTATTGATGATGGAAGTGCTGTGGAAATCCTCCACTGGGATGCATTCCATCGAATGGGCTTTACGGCGGCTGACTTTACCCCTTCATCCCCAATATACAGATTTGCCAACCAACCAATACCTGTCAAAGGGACGATTATGCTTCCAACAACCATGGGTGATGGGGAACATACTGTAAATGCTTTGGTCGACTTTCTTGTTGTCGACCAGCCCTCTGCTTACAATGCCATTATCGGTCGACCATTGATGAAAAGGCTAAAAATGGTCACCGCCGTCTATTGCCTAACAGTCAAATTCCCTATGCCCACGGGGATTGGATATATGCGTTCGGACCAACGGACCACGCGATAATGTCATCTGTTGTCGATCGAGATAGCACACGCCACCCTACGACAGCCTTGGAAAGCAAGGCTGGACCATCTGTTCATACTATTATGACGGCACAACCAGATGCAATCGACCTGGAACAGCTAGACGCCAGAGACGACTTTCATGATCAAAAACCCCAACCGACCGAGGATACCGAAAAAATTCCCCTCTATAACTCAGATCAGGAGACCACCTACTTTGGTTCTGCCCTTGATGCTCAAGACAAGAATCTCCTTACCAAGTTCCTTCATCGAAACGCCGACGTGTTTGCCTGGTCCGCAGCAGACATGCCTGGCATCGATCCAGCCATTATCATGCACTCCCTCCATGTTAACCCACGTGCCTTGCCAGTCAAACAAAAGAAGCGCAAATTTACCCCGGAACGATTCCATGCGATCCGTGAAGAGGTTGACAAATTATTACATGCTGACTATATCAGGGAAGTCAAATATCCAGATTGGCTCACCAACGTCGTAATGGTCAAAAAGCCCTCAGGAAAGTGGCAAATGTGTGTGGACTTCACTGACCTGAATAAGGCCTGCCCCAAAGACAGCTACCCTCTTCCCAGCATTGATCGCCTAGTGGACACATCCGCCTGCCATAAACTCTTGAGTTTTATGGATGCTTTCTCAGGATACAACCAAATCAAGATGGACCCCTGCGATCAAGAAAAAATGACGTTCATCACTAAAGACAGTACTTTTTGCTACCAAGTTATGCCATTCGGCTTAAAGAATGCGGGTGCCACATACCAGCGCTTGGTCAACAAGCTCTTCAAAGGACAAATTGGGCGTTCAATGGAAATCTACGTAGATGATATGCTCGTCAAAAGCCCCTCCCTACACCAGCACCTCAGTGATCTCTCAGGCACATTCGACATACTCCGTAAGTACAAAATGAAACTTAACCCTTTAAAATGTGTGTTCGGTATGTTCGCAGGAAAATTTTTGGGCTTCATGATCTCCTCCAGAGGTATCGAAGCTAATCCTGAAAAAATCAGTGCCATCCTGCAAATGTGCCCGCCCAGATCAACCAAAGAAGTACAACGATTAACCAGGCGAGTAGCTACCCTTAACCGTTTCATCTTCAAATCCGTCGAAAAATGTCTACCATTTTTTCGGTTACTGCGGAAGGCAACTAGATACCAATGGACTGACGAGTGCCAACAGTCGTTCGACCAACTCAAAGACTATCTGAGCACTCCTTCCCTACTCGTCAGTCCAAAAGCTGGCGAACCCCTATTTATCTATCTTGCCACTTCAGACGAAACTGTTGCTGCTGTTTTAGTCCGAGAAGAATGGGGACATCAGTTTTCTGTCTACTATGTCAGCAGAACACTGCAACCAGGCGAACTTCGTTACAGCAAACCAAAAAAAATGGCCTTCGCACTCGTCGTCACAGCACGTAAGTTGCGGTAATACTTTCAAGCACACCCAATCACTATCCTAACCGACCAACCTCTAAAAGAAGTCCTCACCAAGGTCGATTCTGACGGACGACTTATCCGTTGGAGCATTGAGCTTAGCGAATTCGGGCTTACCTACTATCCTCGCAAAACTATTAAAGCTCAGGCACTCGCCGACTTCATCACCGAATGCACCTTTCTCCAGTCTTCAGACCACATCCTAGAACCAATATCGCCAAGCGATCATGGCACCACCTGAACTGACCTGCTTCCAAGCAACAAAGAAGGCAAATGGCAAAATTTTGTTGATGGCTCCTCTGGCACAACTAAAGGCGGTGCCGGCGTACTGCTACTTGACCCCGAAGGCCATGAATGGCACTACGGTCTCTCCTTGCAGTTCGCCACCTCCAACAACACGACTGAGTACGAATCTTTAATCGTCGGCCTTGGATTAGCCAAGAGCTTGGGTGCTAATCATATAGTCACCCACATAGACTCTCAACTCATCGCCAGTTAGGTGAATGGCCTATATGAAGTAAAGGATGAGTTACTCGCCAAATACCACACAATTGTCATGGCCCTTTCTTGGCAGTTTGCCCATGTTACCATCAAACAGATACCCAGAGGGGATAACTCCAGGGCCGATGTCCTGTCCAAACTAACGAGCACTCTCGACATCTCCACCAGGGGCAAAATCCTCCTCGAGAGCCTCTTGGAACCCAGCTATAACCGATCTATCCATCACATCACGATTAATGTCAAAGAAAACTAGATGACACCAATCATTTCCTCCCTCAAAGATAACCAAACTCCCAACAACCCAGTTCAAAAAAAAATGATTGGAACAAAGAGCGTCCAGGTACATCCTACTCGACAACTCTTTATACAAAAAGTCCTTCACACTCCCATTGCTAAGATGCCTTAACCCCTCCAAAGCGACTTATATTTTAAAGGAGATACATGAAGGTGTCTGTGGGAACCATATGGGTGGGCGATCGCTAGCTCTCAAAGCCTTACGGCAAGGTTTCTTCTGGCCCACAATGAAAAAAGATGCTGCTGCCCTTGTTCGAAAATGTGACAAATGTCAACGCTTCACCCCCATTCCCAGACAACCAACCAAAGCACTTAAACAAATCTTCAGTCCTTGGCCGTTCTATGTCTGGGGCATTGATATATTGGGGCCATTCCCTTTGGCTACAGCTCAACGAAAATTTCTACTAGTCGCCTGCGATTACTTCACTAAATGGGTCGAAGTAGAACCAGTTGCCACTATTATGGCCCGCCATATGGAGAGCTTTATTTGGCGTTATATACTTTATCGATTTGGCATCCCCATGTCATTGTAGCAGACAATGGCAAGCAATTAACAGCTGACAAACTCCATGATTTTTGTTCATGCTTCAACATCAATCTCATTCACACCTCTGTCGCCTATCCCCAATCCAATGGCCAAGTCGAGTCCATGAATAAAAATATTTTCCAACCTCTGAAGAAGAAGCTGGACGACACAAAGGGCTCCTGGGCCGATGAAACACCTGGCATCCTTTGGGCTATTAGAACGACTGCAACTCAGGCAACTGGTGCTATTCCTTTTAGCCTCGTTTATGGAACAGAGGCTGTCATACCCACCAAAATAGGAGTCTACAGTTTTCACACCACATACCAGGATCCAGAGCTTAATTTCGACCATCTCAAGGCCAACCTTGATCTACTCGAGGAAGCTAGAGAAGTCATCACAATCCGCATGGCCATCTGTGCACATCAAGTTAGCCGGTATTATAACCGACGAGTCTGCAACCTCTAATTCCAGGTGGGCGACCTTGTTCTCCGAAAAATGCGAAGCCAGTCGACCAGCAACCGAACGGAAAAAACTTTTCCCACATTGGGAAGGGCCCTATCAGATCAGCCAAGTCCTAGGTTTTGGCGCTTACAGGCTAGCCACATTAGGTGGATGCCCCATTCCTAGTACATGGAACGCTGCCCATTTAAAGAAGTACTTTTTATAAATACATCTACCACTAACATTTCTTGGTCGCCATTATGTACTTTTGTCTTACAAAGACATTTCGCCGATCCATCCAACTCTTACTTACAATAAATTGCTACAACGCAATTACTGTTAGGCATTATCTTTTATTACTAGCACACGCAATCGCCAAGACACTCTCCATGTTTGCTACAACGCAATCGCCAAAGACACTCTTCACGTTTGCTTCAATGCAATCGCCAAGACACTATGCTTACTACAACACCTTCGCCACGAGACGACTTGGATAAATCACTACGATGCAACTTTTGTCAGAAATTATCTTTTATTATTCAAACAAAACTCGCCAAGGCAAAGCATTTGATCGCCATCACCGCATTTTCTTTCTTAACAAACGCCACCATAACACGAATCACTCAAGGCACCAATATAATTTTCACACACACACCTCAACAACACAACGCCACAACAAAATACACACATCATACACATAACAACAATTTTTATTCACATTCAAAATTTTGTACAATATTTACAATTACAACACTACTCGTACCTAGTTGATGAAATAGTCTGAGCACCAGCCTCATCACCAGACTCTCCCTGCTCAGATTCCTCAACCACTGAGGTAATTAAGGCTGCATCCTTCACTCGCCCCATATCTACTTCTTGCTGACTTAGGAGCAGGACGTTGAAGTCTGAGGGAGGCGAATACAGGCATCCTAAGTCGATCGCCTGTAAGTCTAAAGGCCCGCGCAGCAGTTGGACTCCATATAAAGCACTTCGTCGATATGAATCCATAGCAGCAAAAAGCTTATCAAAAATTTCCTCCTGCTGCCGCTTCAACTCCCCCTCATGGCGAGCCTGTAGATCGCCCAGCTGGCCCTCCAACTCTGTCACTCTAGATTTCGCGGATGCCAACTCAGCATCCCGCTCCTCGAGCTTCCTCGCTGATTCAGCCGCAGACGCCTCCGCCTTTTCACCCCTTAGGAGCAGGTCAGCTATCTCTGTCATGTGCCTCTCTTCAACCTTCTTCAGAGATGCCTCCAACTTGGCATTCACCTCTTTTTGCTTCTCGACCTGAGCATCCAATTCGGTAATCTTAGATGCTTGCTACTTAAACCTTTCCTGCCAATTCGCCATTTGGCAGGTATATGCCGTCTGGCAATGCAATGCCTCTACAAGGCCTACCATCGCGACGTTCAGATTTTGGGTCGGACTCCTCCTCAACAAACCCTCTCGGTCGCTGGTCGCCACTCCCTTCATCGACCACCTTAGCGTGGACTCAAAGTCTGGCACCCTATTATTCCGTAGAATGCCAGGACCACTCGCGCTGGGCCCCCCACGACTCACTCAAGGCCTCAAAGATGTTGTACTCGGTTGGGAAGTCGACCCAGGCACCGACCCATCACTCGACCCAACTGTCTCTGCCTCCGGTTGTGATGCAGGTATTGTTGTCGCCACTAAACTCGTAACCAGAGTTGCGTCTGGGCGACCAGCTATCGTAGTATTTGTAGCAACACCCGTTTCCTCTTCTTCTCATTCGCCTACCTTCCTTTTTCCCCGCCTTTGGCACGCAGCCGCCCTCTCTGTAGCAGCCTGCCTAGCCGCCCTCTTCGCCAATACTGCTTGCACTGCATCAATCCTTGCATAACAAATAACACGTCAGGTCAGTATCATCGTTCACTTCTTCATACTTACGAGTACTTAGAACAAATACCTTCTTCCATTTTGTGACTCGATTGGCGGTCACCCCCATCTACACTACCCGTCCGCTCTGCCCCACTCACTCTACTACCCTCCTCGTCCTCACCCGCTACCTTTCAAGCATCCTTCTCCTTTCACATCTTCAATCCCTTCTTCCGGTACATGCGCTCCTACATAAGATAACAGAACATACCAGCACTTTAGCTCTACACAAACACACGCCACACTAAAACTTACATGAACTCATCCATTTCATACCTCTTTGATGTCGCAACAAGCGCCACCACCTTTGTCGATCGATAGGACACACTAGACCTTCTGGCACGTCCTCCAAATCTCAGCCTAGGCAGTCTTTTTGGATGTTTTGAAATGTCAGGTACACTCTGCTACTTACACATCCTCCTCTAAAGAAGAGCACCTGCTGCTCCTCTGTAGGCTCCAAGCCCATCCTTTCGTTACTCGCCCTGGTTCTCCTTCCCCAATGCACCGGGAACCCCTATTCCGTGCTCGCCCTCTTCGTTACAACGAAGAATTGGTCCCGACGCATATGTGCATTCGACGGCAGGTCTACCACCATCCTGCCTCTTTCCCTCGATTACAGATAATAGAAATAGGGCTCCCCCTTTTTCAAGAAAAATAACTCCCTTACCACCCCTATCGATGGTCACCATCCCTTCTCCTTGCACACCAGAAAATACGTCAACAGGATCGCCCAACTGTTCGGCTTCAATTGGTTGGGTGACAGGTTAAACGCCTCGAGCACCTCGCCAAAAAATGGCTCCAGCGGCAGGTGGAAGCCAGCCTTGAGTATGTGCAGGTAGAACATCGTGCTATCCCCTTCGGCGAATGTCGCTCGCCTATCTGGACCCACTTCAGCAATCTGTTATATCTCCAGATCGACCCACCTATCATACATCCACCGCCATACCACCTTCATATTCACGTCCCCTACATGCCTCTCTACCGTCGACGTGTCCACCTCGGCGCTCGCCTCCACTTCGGTGTTCGCCCCCTCATCCTCTTCCCCGGTGACTGCACCTTGCAACTCCTCCTCACCAACCGCCCGTCCTTCTTCTTGGTCTACTCTCTGCTCGGCGACCACTCCTCTCCTCTCCTCTCCTCCCCTCTTCCTCCGATACTATGCGACCGGACATCTCTCCCTGGATCAAATGCCCCCTATCGCCCTTACCTTATTTCCCACTTTTTCCAATCTCCCCTTTCTTGTCACAGACTTCACTAACATTCTACCCCCCTGACCATGAGCTACAAACCCCTACCCAAACCTACCAGTAAAGAAAACCATAAACTTACCAGACAATGATCCTCCTTTCTTGTAGACTTTCTCTTCGCGCCTCTTCAAGCACGTCCACTACCACCCATGGCAACCCGATACCACCGCTTCACACACAACGACTCAACCTCTCAAGCAATCCCGCCTTCCCTTCTTCCTCGCACAAATTCCTCAAACTTTTACTCTGCTTTCTTTTCACAACTGTGGAGCACCACCTCAGCCCACTCCCCCATTATATAGCCGTGCACTCTCGCCCCTTCCGCTCCCTCCTCACCACGTGTCATAATCCTATTCATCGTAATAACTGCCTCATGCTGACACGTGTTTCCCCGCCCCTTCGAATCCCCCCAAATGCGCCCCTACAAATCCCTTGTCAGGACACGTGTCCTCCCCTCATTCCTTCCCCCTTTCCCATGCCCTTCCGTTACCTGCCATCACTGCTGTCATTACTACAAATTCGACTCCACACACCCTGCGCCAACTCCCCATCTCACACGTCCAAAACGTCAGGTCACTTTATGACCGCCTTTTTGGACATTAAGGGGGGGACTATTGTTATATCCCACATACGGCGACCGCCAAAACGGCCAAAACGGCACAGTTCTATAAATGTCGATCGCCAAGTCACACCCGATAATCACAGCTCTATAAATGTCTATTGCTAAGTCATACCTGACAATGATTTGACCTACCGACAACAACATTAAATGCTGATTGACATCCTGACCAGCGGCCGACTGGCTGAACTGACCACTAGGCACCATAGCCCAACACCTAGCTCGGCGATGGTCATATCACCACTAAACCATCTGACATAGTGTCCCCAGGCAAATTCTATAAGAAGGCAAGCCCACTCACTGGTAAGCATTCTAACTCCAAGAATAATTACAAGAATACACTGCATAGAACACTCCTCTGACTTAACCATCGGAAAGGTATAAACTTCGGCGTCCTACTGACTCTCTTTGTGTCACAGGATACCGCCCGACTTCGGACTCCCAGTAGGAAAACTTCAACAAACTACATCCAGGACCATACCCTATATATATATATATATATATATAACAGAACGAAAAAAGAGACGAATCGACAGAAAAGGTTAAAAGATCGTGAAAGGAAAAGTAAAAAGGATAAATAGGGTTCCAATCTAAACCGCATGTTTAATTTTAATCTAACAGTCAAAAAATTTGCATTAATATAAATGAATTTTTTTGTATATATATATATATATAGATATATATATGAATTTGCATTGAGCATCTAAAATGAATTTGACTATTTAGTAATCCTCCAAATATAAAAGCATTTTTTCATTTAAAAAACCTTTAATTGGCTTAGGTAATTGAGTCATAACTTGTTAAACAAGTAAATCTAATAAATACTAATTAAAAGATTCCAAAACAGAAGGACTCAATAAAAATTCTAGTGATATATATTAATGATATTACTTACGCAAGCCTCCTACTTCTATAAACATAAAAATAATAATAAAAAAATCATACAATAATTGAGAAATGGGTAGAAACAACTTTGACCAAGTCATCAAAATGACTTCCTGTTGATCATAATTCATAATAAAAATAAATAAATGGTTCATTAGAACAAATAAATAGAGTGCAACTTGTTTGGAACTTAATGCTGAATATTTTACAATTTATATTCGTTTTATCAGTTGCCTTCACTTAGAAACATTTATAAAGGATAATAATTATGATTAATATTATAGTTGATATTTTAATATCAAAGGCATATATGAGGTGCCGTATTATGCTTTGTGATGAAAATAATTCCAAACCAAAATTTAAAAAAAAAAAATCAGCATCACCCGAGGAAATTGATAGTAGGTGGCTTCACCTTCTGCTTAGCGTAGCCAGCTTGAGGCTTGTTTAAACCAATAACATTGCCTTCCAAAGGCATTCGCTGTTGGGCTAGATTCAAAGTGGGTTGGAACAGCTAGAAATAAGCCCAAACCCAAACACCACTATAATATTTTCTAGCCAGGCCTTTTATATTTTTGTAGTTAGGTTACCTCGTACTAAAGAAACTTTACAAGAAATCATGTTGCAATTATTAGTAGCATTATTATTATTATTTATAAAATTGAGATTTTATCATATTTTATATATATATATTTATAAAAGAAAAAAATTATATAGTTAAAAATCATGACTAATTATAGCAAAATATATCAAATAAAAATCAAAATTAATTTTTCTAGCTTTTCTAGAATCTCAAAAGTATGCTTGTTTAACCTATTTTTAGACCTCCTCACAAAATAACTAGAATCTAGAGCCATATTTTATATCAAAATAAAAGCGTGCATTTGTATACTTCAATATACAAATTCAAATCATAAATCATGATGGTCACAAAAATCATTTTTGGAAAGCCAAAATTTGACTGGTCGTCATCATGTTACCTAGATTTATGGGTTTACATGTTCAAGTAGCCAACTTTTGGCTTTTGATTTTTTTAACACATAAATCATCAAAAGCCACTAATGCGAAATTAAATTTGACATTTTGTACTACAATTTAAACTTAAGAATTGCCTAAATCTGGCATTGGATGATGGATTTTGACAACCCAAAATTGGTGATTCTTTACTTTAAACCTAAAATCTAAATTACCTTAACTCTTAGGTTGAGATTTTTCAAAAACTGATTTTGCATTGGAAAACTCATCAAAAAATTTACTAACCATGGATGAAAAAGTAAAATTTATAGATTTCCTACCATGAATACACCAAAAACGATAATAAAGCTTACCTTTTGTTTTTTGATGTAAAAACTCAATTCTTTGCTTCACTTCTAGAATTTTAGATTTTTTTCACTATTTTCTTTTTTTCGGCTTCTTTTTCTTTCATCTAACAAAGAAGAAAAATATGTATAACATTTTTTTTTGCACTTAAACCACTATAGCTTTTTCTATTTTCATTTATGCTCTTCATGCATAATTATGGGTGTGATAAGGTAGGTGAGAAAACTTGCTAGAATATGAACTAAATTAGGTGGGTGAGAAACTTATTAGGTCGAGCAACTATCTACGACTAAGCAAGTACTTTTGCTTTAGATAAAACAAGTCATAGACACTTACAAAGACTTAATATGAACAAGAGTTCCTAGCTCAGGTGCTAATATTGCTTTAAGAAAAAGATCTTTCACGTTCTTGCATTTTATCCTATCCATCAAATTTCTCTTTTCTTTTCTTGGTAACCAAACAGCATACACCCCTAAGGAAAAGTTATTGGAGAAAGAAAAAGTGAGACATTTAAAAGAAAAGGAAAACTTACAAAACAACGTTGCCATTAGAATACTAGACACCAGACCAGGAACAATGATCAATGTTTCCATCTTTCTTCCAATCTGACAAAGCACTAAATAGATCATTCACCATTTTCTCTCTTAATATCAACAAAGCCAACTCTGCATTCATTACTAAAACATCTTTTTTCCTCAACTTTCTCAAAAAACAAAAAACATCTAAACTTAAATAAAAAAAAAAACTTACCTTTTTCATTTAGAAATCAACAAACCAAACTTGGACATAACAAAAATAGCACAACAATAACTCAAAATTTTTGTCTTAAGCTTACAAACTTTCAGTTTTTGTTCACGATCATCATCTTCCTTTCTCTTTTGATCAAACCTTAATTCAAACATTTTCGAAGAGAAAATGTAGTTGATAAAGTCAGTGGTTGAACTATCTTTTGTTTTGGGTTTGTAAATGCATAGTTACGAATTACACGCAAAGATTGGAGTCTAAAACCTTTCAAACATACGTATAGTTAAAACCTATGCTAGTGTCACGGGGCTATTATCTTATTAGATACTTGATAGGATGTGCAATGCATCTACTTATATCCCTAAAAACCTTCTTTTTCTTATCCAATATGGGATTAATATACCTTGCCTACTTCTTTAAAATGCTTAGCATGATGCTCTCTCCCACCCAATCTTGTGATGCTTTATCACGAGCTTCTCTACCATTTATGCCGGTTTAGCCTCAGGATACGTTCCTATCACCCCACCATTAAGGCGCTCGACATGAAATCAAATGGTCAAGGGTTGGCTCTGATACCACTGGTCACGGAGCCATTACAACTTCTCAAAATGCATGCCTGATAGGATGTCTAGTATACCCACTTATATGTCAAAAGACATTCTCTCTCTTATCTAATATAGGATTAATTCACTTTACCTACTTTTTTAAAGTTTTTTGCAAGACACCAGCATTGAATTTGAGTGATGTCTCATAATGAAAAGAATTGAAAGAAAAAGATTATTAAAAAAAAGTTGGCAATAATGAATTAGGTGTTTAGGTTACATGGGTCTAAGGTTTACTTAGCATGTAATTGATTTTAATTTAATTATTTTTTTAATTTTTTTATGTTGTTTAAATTGTTTTTAATGAAATTAATTAATTTAATTAATTAATGTATGATTTTAAATGACTTAACTTCCTTTGTCTTTAAAGTTTTGCTTTCATGAGTTTAATATTCATGGAAATTAATATGGAATTTTTATATAGTTTAATTATGATCATAAATTTTTAATTTATAATAAACATATAAATCTTATTTTAAATATTTTAATTGAATAAATTTAATTATTTATTTTGAAAAAAATATTTTATTATAACTAGTTATTAAAATAAAAATCTACAATAAGAATGAGCCATGCATGTTTTTCTTTGAAAACGAATTTTCAAATATATTTCTGATTAAAGATTTTCGTTGAATGCCCAAAATAGAAATTTACAAGGAATTGAATAAATAGTTGACATTATATGTGCACATTTAAATTTGATAAGACAAATAAGTTATATATATATATATGTTAGTATATGCCCTAGAGCCAATCGGCTTGTAAGAATGATATATAAGTTAATAATGCAAACTAATTGATTTAGTTAGTGATTTAAGATTTTCTTTCATGTTAGTGGCATGATTGACACCCATACAAACATTAATTAGATAAAGCATAAACCACAATGGCTTTGTAAAGTTAGTAATGAGTTACGATAATGAGATCCGTATGCATCAAAATTGTGTCTAAAAAATTCTAAGTCATCATATTGTCAAAACAAGGTGTTAACAATGCACAAAGATTAGCATATACTAAGCCTCTATACATTTGATGCATGCAACTCTTTGGCCTGATAGAAGTTGAAGTATATAGACACTTGGGGATAGCACATGGGTGCTTATTTTATGGAAACAAGTTCACTGAAAATGGCCCATATAAGAACTCCATTTGGTATAAGTCACTCATGTCTATGGAATATGTTTTCATGTGCTAGTCATGCATATTAGTCCTCAAACTTATGATATCAGGTCATCCGTATGGGAAGTGTTATCCTCTGATCCATTAAGAATAGGTCCACAATGGATGGATGCTAAAATAAGGAGGGTATTGGGTATGGCATGAAGCATCGATGGAGAAATGAGTGATCCAACAAGGATTCACCACTCCTAGTGACATTGGATACATATCTCATATGCTCTTAGCTTTGGTTAACTTGATAAAGTCATTGGCCGGTGCATGATGAATTGAGCATAAATTATTTCTCTAAATTCATGAGGTTAGCCATAAGCTACAGGAACTAATATGGATTGATACATGAGTAGACACTGTATTCGGCTCATGGCCTTTCTAGGATATTCGGTGAAATAACCAAATTACACTACAAGGTTAGTTACTGAAAGGTTTATCTGAGGCCATATTGGCTCTTCAATATTTTGTAGGTCATGATGGGTTACTAGATCATGCTCTTGATCTGTGAATGTAATTAATAAGAATAATTGTATTCATTGCCAGTAGTTGGGGACTTAATGGACCACACACAATAAGATGGTCTGTTAGATTAAAATCGAGATTTAATTACGAATGATTTAATTAAATAAAAGGTAAAATGAGGAGGACTTAATTGAATAGTTCAATTAAGTATTATTAAAGGCATATATTAGATTTATGAAATCTAATTAGAGATGTTTTAGTCTAGTAATAAAGATAAGAATATCTTATCAAGATCATGCCTAAAAATAGGCATGTAAATAAGGATATCATGGTTTTGGCCAAATTTTTTTTAGCAAATTAAAAAATAATTTGTTAATTATTTAAATAATATTTACATGAAGTAAAATAGTTATATTTAGGTAAAAAATTTAATTGAGAATTAAATGTTCTACTATGAAAATAAAAGTTAGCCTAAAAAGCTTCTAATTTTAAGTCAAATGGGCTTAGTTTTGAATTGCACCTATTTAGACTTCAAATTAGGCTAGGCATATGTGTTAGGGCCACATTGTTTAGTATTGGGTGAAGATATTAACTAGTTACTAATTAGGCCCAATCTTGGATAAATTGGTTAAAAGTGTTTTAACCACCAAAAGTGGCGCCAACTTTAAGAGTGATTTAACAGGTACGTATGACCATTAGTTAAGCTTGACCTAGCCCAAGATGTATTTAAATATATTATTAATCTTTTTGGCTGATTTGAGCATAAAATATACCCTAGGCACCATCCTTCCTACTTCTCGAAGGGGGTTGGCGCATCCCTATGACTTCCTTGAGCAAGCATGGTGCAATATTCATTTTTTTTAAAGGATCTAGAGTCACTCTTGATCCAAACAAAGGTAGAAAATTATTTTTCCAACACTGAGAGATTATTCATAAAAGTTATGAAATTGGTCAAGTCTGTATAAATCCGTGCTCACCTCCATATCCCTATGATCTCCTTTTTCCCTTGGTTTTTACACCATTTTCACCTTTAAATTGTTCTCGATTTGCGTGAAAGAAAAGTCTATCATATCTACATTTTGGTTGAGCCTTAACAAGCCTTTTGGCTAGCATCCGGGAACCACTGGACCTTAAGAAGGCTCAAACAGTCATCTGTGTACATCACCTTTAGAGGCAGAACACTTTGATTGCTTTTAGCCTAAATGAGAAATCATAGTAATCAAGCCATGGTGGCTTTATGCAGGGATCAGCATGCTTAAAGTTACAAGTCTCTAAGTAAGTATGATTTCTATTAGATCTATGTTTTAAACTGCTATATGATCACATGTACATCTTTTCCTAAGATCTTGAGGAAATCCAAGTACTTCTCTATTTATTTTCCATTGCGTATGTTTAATTCTAATTAAAATTTTTATATTTATATCAATAAGGATAAGCCCAGGATTTCCTACCAATATATACCTATATATGTATAGGAGGGATCAATTTATACTAGTGTAAAATTTTTTTACTTTTACACTATTTTTAGCCATTTATTAACGTCTATCTAACAGTTTAATTACAAAGTCAACCCACCATTGATTGTTCACGTATTTTTATATTCCTTTCAATCATAGGATAAATGTGAATCAATGGCTTAGAAAATAGTGTAAAACTAAAAAGTTTTATATTAGTGTAAGTGGATCCTTCTTCATATATATATATGTGTGTGTGTGTGTGTGTGTGTGTCACTTTGTGTGTATGAATGGAATCAACTTATATTGGCGAAAAAATTATTAGTTTTATAATTTTTATAATTTTGTAAACATTTTATATTTTAAAAATTGGTTGTTTCTGATTTAGCAACATAATTGCTTTCGTGTAACTATTTAATCTCCAGTCTAACCGATATCAATATTATGTTGATCAAGAATACCATTAGTTATATTTAATGGTAAATATTTTTTAAATCAAATAAATAGTTAAACATTTTTAAGTTAGTCATATTTGTACACAATTTATATGAATAGAATATTAAATATAGTGATTGAATTAAAAAATTAAACATGTAAAAAATTATAAAAAAAATATAAAACTAAATTAATTTTAGAGTAATATAAATGGATTCTTTTTTACAGATTTGGTGTATTTATATATATGAGGAGGGATCTACTAACATTAGTGTAAAACTAAACTAGTTTTACATATTTGCATAACTTTTTATACAATTAGTATTTTAACAAACTAACCTTTGGATTTAGCAATATAATTGTACTCATCATGCACGTAAACTTTTGAATTGATCAGACATCTCAATCATATCAATCAAGAATATTAGTGTTTTCAATATTTATTTAATAGTTAAAAATTTTTTACATTGAACAAATAGCTAAACATTTTTAATTTATTAGAAACACGATATGCTTGACTTTTGTGAATAGAATACGAAATACGACGATCGGATTAAACAAATATGAATCATATATAAAGTTATAAAAGTGTGTAAAACTAGTTTTGTTTTATATTAATGTAAATGGATCCCTCCTTTACATATGTATGTATATATATAAGAGAATGGTCCACTTACGCTAGTATAAAACTCACTAGTTTTACACAATTTCTTTATTGTTAGATTAAAATTAAACATTCTGTTTAGATTAGAAACCCTTTTTATCACTTTTTATTTTTCCTTTCACAATCTTTCAACCTTTTACATCGATTCATCTCTTCCCTCATTCCGTCGCTTTTCGCTCCAAAAAAAAAAAAAGAAAAGGCTATGGTGCTGGAGGAAGTTAAAAGGCATTCAAAGTGATTAAGAGGTACGTAGATGGCTTCTCATCATTTAAGCTTTTGAAAGGCAAAGTCCTTGACTCTAAAAGCTACCTTTATTTAAACTAGCCTAATTCCGACCTTGGACCTGAAGCCAAATTCCATACAAATGTTCCAGTATGTTAAAACTTTCAGATAAATGTTTAAGCCAAATTTCATACAGATGTTTCGATCTTATAACTTTATAAAATTTCATACAACTTCTTGGCATTCAACAGTTTCATGCAAATTTCTAATGTACTTAAGCACATTGCTTTCATGTAGTTTTTGGTCCGAAGCGAATTGCTTTGTTCGTTGTTTTGACGTAACATTTTTTCTTTGTTTTTGTTTTGATGTGATTGTCTAGTTGTGCCTATAATGTATTTATTAAAATGTAAAAGTTATTTAGTTTACTGTGGTTATTTGTTGCATTAATAAACCTGCAGCTCCATTTTATTGTTTATGCTTGTTTTAACAGATTAGAATTTAGCCAAATCTACGCAAGAACACTCCCATGTAGCAAGGAATACAAAGAGCCATTGGACCTATGCTTATATACTAGCACCTTTTCCTCCTCTGTATTGATTAAAAGATCTACCATATAGTTTGGACTTCAATGAAAGTATAAAAAAAAAAAAAAAGAAATTATTGTATAGATTCCTGTAATATTCTTAATCGTAATGAGTCTCATATATGGCTTAAAATTGAGACTTTAATTAGTGTAAAAAAATCATTTTATCATTTGATAATGGGTTTGATCAAGTCAATTTTGAAAAGAAAAAGCTATACAAACTCGTCTTACATCTTAGGCCAAGCATGTTTGATCAAAATAATGATTTGAGGTACTTGGCCAGTAATCAAAGTTGCAACAGTAGACAACTTCGATTTCATATAAAAAAGTGTGTAAGCTAATTTAAAGGAACAACAAGTATTGCAAAACTCTAAAGAAGTCCCGAGTTAAAATCCATAAACTTACAGAAACTCCCCTCTTTTGCTCTATGTTGCTATTGGTAGATCATAAGCAACAGAAGAAAATTTGAACCTGTTTCTAATTGAAAACAAAAGAGACTTTCATAATTGTAAATGGCGTCTTCAGTATAATCTTCAATCCAAAACCAGAAGTTTCTATGGAGATTTCTAACCAAGCCTCTGAGTTAAACCAAATTCCTTGTTTATTCTCCTTGTTGGTGCACTTCCCTAAACCGATTAATTCCAATAGCCTTCCCTTTGATCCAACAATCTTCTCCCACTCAAATGTTGATCCAGCCTCATTAGTCACCCTAACTGATACAGCGATGGCAGAATATTTTCCTTGTGGGCATCTGATTGTTCATCAAGGCAGTTGAGCTTATCAAATTCGTCAAAATAGACAAAGTTTCATGGAACCCTCTCAAAGGTCAAACAACAGCAAAGAAGAAACTTGTGGCATATTTAAAATACTTGCAATATCATAAATCTCTTAATTCAGAAACTCAGAAAGATCCCAATCCATTCAATAATACTCAAGGACCGGAGGGATCTTGGGAGTTTAGTAAACTGAACATGACTTAACAGGACGAGACAAGCAAGACCTGAAGTATAATTTAAAGTAGCATTCAAGCTCTCAATAAAAAATGTGAAACTACTATTATAAAATAATAATAATTATAAAAATGTGAAACTACTCTTTGTATCTATGTCATTAAAAAAATACAATACAGAACAATTGAAAGCCACTAAACAGTTCATTCGCAAAAGAAGAAGACATTGTAATAAAACAATGATAACTCCTAATGAAACGAGTCTAATAGTTATTGGCATCAACCCAATCTGCAAACAAAGTAAAAGAAGACCTAGAAAAAATTAAACAAAATTAATGAAAAATATATTCTGATATAAAATATTAAGACAAATAAATAACTTAACAACATAAAAAGTTTTACCCTTCACTCTATATTATCAGATGTTGGCAAATTTATAGACTTCGTTATTCCTTTACAGGTTTGTTTGTCATAACTATACCCTCCACAAGTTTGACACTGCCGCCTTTTCACTGTTGTATGAGCCATTAAGACCGTTATTGCATCTTCCACATTGAAACTCATGACTACATTTTTTTCGACCTTTAGTTTGAGAAATATATGAATCACCAATATCGATTGACAAAGGCATATGATTAAGTTGATTCTACGTTACTATGGATCATCGCATTCATTAATTGTTAACTTAAAACAACTGTCTTTCTCTGTAATAGCAAACATTTGGTTTTCCATCATGGAAACTTTTTGGTGTATCTGGTCTAATTCTCCCATGATGTCTTTATACATTTTACCAAATTTTTCAAGAAAAAAAAAAAAGATAAATGATTTGTTAGACGAAGAACATGTAAGCTTCTTAAAACTGTTGACTTTTCATGATCAACCCGAAGACTTAGCCCACTTTCATAAATTCCATAACCTTTATATGCCCTTTTTACCCAGCATTTCAAAATGTAGTGATTTGGAATCTCAATAAAGTTTTTTAAGTGAAAAATTGCCAACATATGTTTATAAAAGGTGCCTTTAAATTCAAAAGAATTACATGCAGAACTACCAACTTTGGAGCTCAAATCAAGATGTTTTTGAGTGGGATTATAGCACTTAAACCTGTTCAAGTATGTGAATGTCTTATGATTACAAGCAACACTAATAACACTAATAGTAGCCGAGTGCAATCAGTGTGACATTTGAAGCTACCAATAATATTAGCAGATTCTTTTTGATGATATACATCTTGATCATTCTCTATGGTAAATAAATGTAATTTTGGATTACAAGAAGAGCACAGGGACTTGCAATAAAAAAGCTTGCATATTTTTTAATATAATGAGATTGGTCTAGAAAAAAGTCCTTGTGATTCTCTTGCCAAAAATCAGATTTGCTTCCCTTAAATCTTTTATGTCAAAATGATTAGTAAGCAATCTTTTGGTAGCATTACTAGTCTCTCGATTTGTTCCAAAATCAAGAGATCATCAGCATAAAAACAAATTATGATATGTGAATTACTATATGATTTGTAGTATATGCTCTTACCATTTTCATTGGTTTTGAAACCATTACAAATCAAACACATATCAAATTTTCATGCCATTTTCTAGGGGCTTGTTTTAAAACATATAATGACTTCAATAATTTACATGCTTTGTTTTCATTACCTGGCATAACAAGGCCCCCTATTTTGATCCATATGAATCTTTTCTTCCAATCTTTATTTGGGAAAGCTGTTTTACATCCATTTGATGGATTATCAAATCATGGACGATAGCAATTGCGATTAGAACTTTATTGATGCTATTTTGCTCTCAAGAGAAAATGTATCGAAGAAATCTATGCTTTCTTTTTGTCTAAAGCAATTGGCCATATGCCTAGCTTTATATTTATCAATGAAGCCACTAGGCTTCAATTTCTTTCTCAGTACCCCTATACACTTATAAAGTTTGATGGTAGGTCTACTAGTTTCCAAGTTTCATTTGTTATAAAAGATTCCATTTTATCATTAATGGCTTCTTTCTAAAGGTCTAAATCAATGAAGAATAAGTCTCGTCTAAAGTAGTTGGATCATCTTGTACATTAAACATAATCAGGGTCAAAGTCTTTTGCTATTCTACCTATTTTACTTCATCTCGATTCACTAAAAGTTTATCTCTTTTTATGGGTTGAGAATTAAATTGTTCTGAAGCTTGCTGACTATTTTTAAGTCTAGTGATAACTATTGGTTCAAGTTAAACCCCTACCAATTCTAGTTTTAAATGGAAATGTGTTTTTGTGAAAAATGACATTTGAGGATTCAATTATAACACTGTTTTCTAGGTCTAGAAACCTATATTCCTTACTAGCTAAGGCATAACCCGTAAATGCATATCTAAAAGCCTTTATCCCAAGTTTTGGTCTTCTAGATCTGCTAGCCTAACAAAGGCAAAACAACCTCACACTCTCAAATAACTCACATTTGGCTTATAACTTTTTCCAAAGTTCATAAAATGTTTTTAAAAAATGTTTTTATGGTACTTTATTAAGGACAACTTTAGTAGTAAGAATTGCTCCTCCTTATAAACTTTTAGGAGCACCAGAGCTCATGAACATAGCATTAATCAAATCTAGTAAAGTTCCATTTTTGCTTTTTACTCATTTGATGCAAGAGAATCAAATAGGAGTATTTCAGGAACAACACCCAAAGATTGAATAAAAGCATATAATCCAAGATTATCATACTTACCTTTTCCGTCACTCTTGAATCTTTTAATTTCTTTTTAAAAAAGTTATCTATCTCTTTTATATAGGTGGAAAACTTTTCAAAAGCTTTACTTTTATTTTCATAAGATAAACATGTATATCTTGAAAAGTCATCAATAAAGGTTAAAAAAAATACTTTTTTCCATTCGAGTTAGAATCCCTTCTAATTCACCTATGTCAATATGAATTAATTCTAACAATTTCAGAATATCTTACCACCTGTCTAAATGGTTTTCTTATGATTTTAGCCATGCTACATGATTCATATTTTTCAATTTGATTATCTAGTTTAGGAATCAAACCTAAACTATTAATGTTTTTCACATATCTATAATTAATATGACACAATATAGCATGCCCAACATTAGTACAATAAACAATATAAGCATAAACAATTGAAATGTCATTTATTTCAATATTCAGTTTAAAGATGGCTTTACAGGCATAACTTCTCTAGATAAACATGCCATATTTCATTATTATAAATTGATCAAATTCAAGAACTTGTTTAAATTTGGCTTTCTAAAATGAAAAGTAGAAACCATATTTTTTCTAATCTTAGGAACATACCAAACATCCTTAAGTATCAATTTTTTACCATGAGTAAAATTGACTTCAATATTATCATAATCCAAGGCATTAATGGTGTGAGAGTCACCAAGCAAGATTTTCTTTTCTATCTCAAACAAGGAATAAGTTATGAACTAAGTTTCGTCACAACAGACATCCCTAGAGGCATCAAAGTATACCCACCATACTTTAGAGGAATCAACAATGCTGATCTTAGATATCATAACCGTAAGTTGCTCTATGGTTTTGCTAACCCGATTAGAAGGTTAATGTTTTTGAAAATGACATATTCATGCTATATGTCCAGAGTTCTTACATATATAACACTTATGGTTTCTTTTATTGTTTGGTGTTTATTTTAAAGAAGTTTTTTGGTTTTTTAGTTTGATTAAATTGACCCGTAAGTTGTATTCCACAATTCTTATTTTTATTCATTTTCTTTTTCAGTTTTAATTTTGCGTTATTTTAAGTAGTAGGCATATTCTCATTAGAAGTTGTAAGATTTACCTTCGAATTACTTGCATCATTTAAGTTAAGTGAATTGTTTTGATTTCACTGCTCTTTTTCTACTATCGAGCACTTGAAAAGGGATTCAACGGATAGCTTTTTTTATGGTGTAAGACATTCTCAAATTCTTTTCGAGGGTCGAGCAATTTGTTTAATGATAGAGACTACCATTTGTTCATCAACATTTATTCCTTCACGTCAAACATCATGTGCAAGCATCTAGATCATGTGTTTGTTTTATCACAAACTTATTTTTCCTCATTGGAAATTTGAAATAATAGCTACAAACATACTTTTTGGATCTAGATTCTTCAAAGTTATATTTTTTTGTAGCAATACCTTCCAGATTTTCTTTGTGAAAGAATGAGTTCGGTCAAACTAATGCTACAAATTGTTTGAAAGATAATTGAGTTTTGTGATAGTCATGATCTATCTCTTATTTCTTCATATTCTATTCATACTCAAATTTTTCTTCTTTAGTCTTAGCTTCAATGTCTTTTTTCTTAGAACTCATTTCCACTAGAATGTGTGAGATATTTAAAAGAGTTAAATAGAAAATATCTTTTGCTTCCATCTCTTAAATTTTGCAACATAAAAGCTGAAACAATAGTTCAAGTCATCGGCTTGAGTAGTCTAGGCTAAACTTTCAACAACGTTAAATTATACAAGAATGTTGCATAATAATTCTTCTAGATAAGACTAGTGAATTAATTTGCTACTTCCAAGTTTCTTTAGGATAGGACTAATGGATCAATTTTTTGTTGCCACATTTGATAGTTCTAATAGGGTCATGGAGATTAAGGCACAAACTAGGCTACCATTTAAGAAAATAAACATCCTCTCAATAATAGTAACAGGTGTAAAAAGGTTTTATTACATGCTATCCCTAAGATAAAACAAGCCTAGTCACCTACTGCCCTAAGATAAAACAAGCCTAATCTTCTATTGTACACCTTTCTAATCCGCACATGTTGGAAAATAAAAACTCTACAAAAATTAAAAATTTCTTTACCCAATTAATTAGTTCTCTTAAAATGATTTAGAAAGACCTTTAAATAGATATCATGAGGAAACAATTAAAAGTGAATTAACTATGAAAAAATAAGATGCTTAGAAAAAAAAGCAAACCAAACTATTTATAGGTAGACAACTTGAAAAACAAACAAAATAAAACATCTAGTTTTTTTTACATTTATTAAAGTTGTAACTTAATAATTAAAGGTTTTTTATTATTGCAACAATTGTAATTCAAAGTTATTATAAGTTTATAAAACTTACAATAATAAATTCCATTAAAAAAACTTTTAGCAATTTATTAAAGGAATGTTATAATTGAGTTACATTTATTTTTTAATTAAAATACTTCAACAAAGTGTTTAGAGGAGAGTGATGTTTTATGGGTTTTGGAAGCTTCAACTTCTTGAACCTCTAGTAGGTTGGCATAACCAGTATCACTTTTGGAAGTGATAAAAGGTTTTGAAGTTGTGTTTGGTCTCTTAGAGTTTCGAAGTTTTTTTTTCTAGAGGTAGGATAATAGTGTTTTGGAGCAGGGCGATGGGTTTCTAGAGTGGTTTTGTAAGCAGATCAAAGTGTTTGGCATTGAAAATGTTAAGTAAGAAATGACTCGAGTAGTTAATATGACAGCAAATAAATTCACTAGAAAATATGAGACACATAACAAGAAATGAAATGCAAAAGTAATAATCATAGAAACACAAGGATTTATGTGGTTTGGCTTTTAAGCCTTTGTCCATGGGTAAAGGTGATGAGAAATTTGACTATAATAATAAATAAAAGATTACTAGTGTTTTGACACAAAAAAATACTAGCTAATAGCTCATGACTCCACGCTTTGAAATATCCTAAAAATCACTATACGGATTGCTCTCTAATCTCACTCTTGGTTTACTCTTGCTTCTTCACTCTTGTTTGTTCTTTGCCAAGGCTTCAAGCTTATTTATACTCCCATAAATAGCTTTGCATTTAATGTAACAAACAAAATTTTCAAAGGCAATTTAATATGCTTTGACAATTGTTAGCTAAAACTTGCCAAACTTAGTAGGATTGATGCTTAACTTTGCTTAATTTTGAAACAAAATTTCAAGCCATGTCTGACACTTAGGCGATGGAGAGATTAAAGTTTTTCAGCCATATTTTCTAATAAATCTCCACCTTGGCTTGAAAATTTTTATTTAGCCAAAAAAATATAGTAAATTTTTTGAAATTGGGTTGCTTCTTCCATATGCCCCTCAAGGCATTCACCAATTATAGATACCAACCAAGCCAAGCAATGCTTGAACTTGTAAGCAGGGATAACTTTTGTTAACATGTCTGCAGGATTCTCATCAGTAGTAAATTTATTAGTCATAATATCACCTTGCATAACATGATCTCAGACAAAGTGATATCTAACGTTAATGTGTTTATTCTATTCATGAAACATTTGATTTTTGGTTAGATAAATGGCACTTTGGTTATCACAAAATACAATAGTAGAATCCTGCTATAAACTTAGACTGCTTACTAGACTTTTATCCATAATGCTTCTTTCACTACCTATGCTACTGCCATATATTCTGCCTCAGTCGTAGACAAGGCTATGGTAAACTGTAACACAGCTTTCCAACTAATAGCTATTTTAGAAAGAATGAATAGATAGCCTGTCGGAGGTCTTCTTTTATCCAAATCCCCAACATAATCAGAGTCCACAAAACCAATGATACTGTTAGAACAGTTACTCTAATCATAAACTAGACATAAATCTGTAGCACCTTTCAAATATTTGAGAATTTATTTCACGGCCTACCAGTGTTCTTACTAGGATAAGCCATATATCTGCTTACTACACTGACTGCATGTGAAATGCTTAGATGAGCACAAGCAATTCCACACAACATGCTTCCACCTACACTCGAGTATCGAATATGAAACATCTACTTTTCTTTGTTGGATTGTGGTAACAACTGTGCTAAGAGTTTGAAATACACTAGTACAGAAGTACTCACAAGTTTAGCCTTATTCATGCTGATGCATTCAAGCACCTTTTCAATATAATTTTTCTACGATAAGCAAAGCTTGGCCGTTTTAAAGTCTTAATATCCATGCCTATTATTTTCTTGGCGATGCCCAAATCCTTAATCTCGAGCTCACCACTTAACTGATATTTCAACTTGTAGATTTCTAACATGTTCTTGGTAGTAATCAACATGTCATCAACATATAGTATTAAATAAATTTATGAACCATCAGGGAGTTTTTGTGATAGACATAAGCATCATAGTCACATATCATGTAAATGTGTTCAATCATAAAGCTGTCAGACCACTTGTGCCATTGCTTAAGTGATTATTTCAGTCCATATAAAGACTTTTTCAATAAGTAAACATGATCTTCTTTACCAAGTATTACAAAGCCTTTTGGTTGATGCATGTAGTTTGTTTCCTCGAGCTGACCATGCAAGAATGTTAATTTTACATCAAGTTGCTCAAGTTCTAGGTTAAACTTAGCCACCATGGCAAGTAACACATGAATAGAGTTATCTTCACAGCCGGGAGAAAACCTTATTATAAATCAATCCCTTTTTTTTTTTTACTAAAGTCATTAGCAACCAATCGTGCCTTGAATCTGGCTGCCTTAACCCTTGGGACACCTCTTTTTCTTTTTGAAAACCTATTTGCAACCAACAATCTTTTGGTTACTTAACTGTTCAACCAACTCCCAAATGTGGTTTTTGTGTCGAGATTCAAGCTCTTCACTTATAGCAATTTCCTACCTTGTTAATTTATCACATGCTACAGCTTCATTATAGCTAGAAGGTTCTGTATTAATGGACTTCGCTACATTGAGTGCATAAGAAACCAGATTAACATTTGCATATTATTAAGGAGGTTTAATTTGCCTCTTTACTCTTCTAGTAGCAATGCTATAGTGTTGTTATTGAGGTTTTGTATCTTCATGACAATCCTGCACCTCATCATGATTATCTTGGATTGAAGTACCTTTCGTAGAAATTAAAGCTTCCACTTAACATTCCACCTACTTCTCAACATCATTATCTTTTTTTTTACCTGACTCTTTATTTTTTTTAGGAATTAATGGTGGATAAAAGCATTGATAACTCGTCAAAAGTTACATCTTTGCTGAATATGAACTTTGGTGACTCTGAATCAGGACACCATTACTTTATTCTTTCACTCATTGGCCGTATCCAAGAAATATGCATTTCTTTATCCTAGGTTTAAGTTTGCCCTCATAAAAAAGAGCATAAGCAGGGTAGCCAAATACTCTTAAATCAAAGTAATCAATAGGAGAACCAAGCCATACTTCTTCAAGAGTTTTCAGCTTAATAGCTGTAAACAGAGATCTATTTACTAGATAGCATGTAGTATTTACTACTTTAGCCCAGAAGTCTTTACTAAGCCTAGTATTTGATCTTATACATGAGCTCATTCCAAGAGAGTTCTATTCAGGCATTCTTCAATTCTATTTTACTATAGTGTATGACAAACAGTGCGATGTCTCATTATTCCTTCATTTTCTCATAACTCATTAAATTTATCCAGGTAATACTCTAAGCCTTTATCTATTCAAAGTTGCTCGATCTTCTTCCCTGTTTGATTTTCGATCAAAGCTTTAAATTGCTTAAAGTTGACAAGAATTTGATCTTTGTACTTTAGGAAATGCACCTAAACCTTTCTAGAGTAATTTGTAATCACTTTTTTGAAATAGTTGGAGAAGGGCCCTAAAAGTGAGAGTGCATATAATCCCTTGTACCTTTGGTTATGTGAATCCAGGTGGTAAAGTTTACCTAGATTTGCTTGCCTAAGACACAGTGTTCACAAAAGTCAAGCTTCACAATGCACTGCCCATATAATAGACCTTGCTTGCTCAACACTAATAGACTTCTTTCGCTCATATGCCCAAGCCGTATATGCCATAACTTAGTAGTGTTAGAATTTGGATCAATTAATGATGACATTGTCACAGCATCTGTAACCATTTTACTATCCAAGAAGTAAAGTCCTCGCTCTAAATGTCATACATAACGATCAGGGCACTAGAGAATACCTTAGCACTCCATATTCACTAGAATACCAAAGGTTCTTCTTGTCTAAACTTAAAAAAATTAGATTTTTCTTCATTTCAGGAATTATTAAATATCCATCAAGTTTCTAACAATACCATCAAACATCTTTATATGGATTATGCCAATCCCCATAACTTGGCATGCGTGGTCATCTCTCATTGGTGCTGAACAAACATACCTTTCATATGTTGAAAATAAATCCTTTGATCTATTTGAAATGTGGCAACTGTATCAAGAATCCTGTCAGCTTCAAAGGAGAGATTGAACCGAGAGGGGTTGAATTAGTTCTATAAAAACTTAATCAATTTGAAGTAAATTAAAAATTAAAAGTAAGATAAGGAAAAGAAAAACCAATAATCAATGTATAGACATTCGATCTTTTCATTCAAAACCTACATCCTCTGTTCTTGGTACTTTCTTACCAAGGTGATTCCCATAATTCACTAAGTAACCTTTAAGGCTAAAGTATAACCTTACACTACAATCTTTTAAGGCTTAGATAGAACCTTTCAATTCTTTTGAGAATTTTACCCCAAACTCTCAAATATTTTCACTCACTTTCATACAACCATTTTTATGATATTAATGAAGTATTTTGCAAATAAATTGAACTTCTAGTAGGTAGATGTTTGTTAGAATTTAAGTACAAGATGAATGAGATATAAATAGGCTTGAAGAGTATAAATTTGATACAGGTAGAAGTAAAGAATTTGATGATTTTGAGCTTTTATTGTTTAATGATTCAATAAAATCTGTATCTCTACCTCATCAGCTGTTTGGAACCTCCATTTATAGCTAGAAATTGATTCATCAAAGTTGGGCATTTAATGTGGTGGTTGAAGAGCCGTTGTAGCCTTCATAAGTGCTTGTTTCCGTTCAGTCCCGCCCTATAGTATCGATACAATACTAATAGCATCGATACAGAAATAAAAAAGTGGCCATTACAGCTTGTTGTATCGATACAGGGATCTGCGTATCGATGCTAAGCAACCTATATTGATACAAATACTATTGTATCGATACATTTGAGGGTTTTGGCCAAACCTTGCCTACTGCCAAGCCTTGTATCGATACACATGGGGTGAGTATCGATACTAAGCAGGCTGTATCGATACATCTGAGGGTTTCATCCAAACCTTGGCTACTGCCAAGCCTTGTATCGATACACATAGGGTGAGTATCGATACTAAACAGGCTGTATCGATACATGCACATTTGTATCGATACATTTGAGGGTTTTTAAACATAGTATGGATATATTTTTTCTTTGTATCAATACCAACCTTCAAAAATGTTTGTGAAATGATTTTTGTTAACTTAAAGAAATCTTAAAAATTATGTTAAGTATAAATATACATTTTAGAGCATATAATTTTTGACAAATTACAAACTTAGTATTTTTTAAAATGCTTTTCAATTTAAACACAAATACCCAGTTGGGTATTAATTTAACTTAAGTTGTTTGTTATATCAAAACCAAAATCAAGGTTAATAATCTCCCCCTCTTTGATATAATAAAACTTAAGATAAATTTGCTTATTTTTTAGATTAACGAAAAATAACTCCTCCTCAATAAAGCAATGGTTTTCAAAAATTTTATTTTGAGTAACTCAGTTTTTAATATTGCCCAAGATTATAAAAATCAAGCTTATGTTCAATATTAACGTGTAATTTGGGTTCCAACAATGCATAATAAATTCATGGAAAGCATATATAGCAACACATTGCAAATTTAAAGTATTTCTCCCTTTTTTTGTTATATCAAAACAAAATTCAAGGATGCTAATGCAAAGCAAAGTAGGAAATGCAATCAAAGTAGGCACAAGCAAAGACAAACTCAGTTTAGATACGATAAAATTAATAAAGCAAGCAAATGATGTTCAAAGAAATGCAAAACATAAAGTAACAGAGAATTCTAAAACCATAAAGTTCGACAAACATAAGAGATATCCTAAAATGATCTTAAAACGATATCCTAAAACCATAAAGTTTGAAAAAGTAGGAAATTAATAAACACACCTAATTTGACCAGACGTCATCGGCTAGAGGATCCTCGCAAGTGGAGAAGTAGGTATGGGCGCATGAGGAAAGCAGTCAAAAAAGCATGGAATTGCTCTATTAATGCTTGGTAACTATGCTCAAGATTAGAGATACGAGCATTGATGGTGTTGAGGCGATGGTCGAATCGTCCCTCCCATGTATCAAAACGGCCCATAATAGACGTGAACATAGTAGGAATGCCCATAGGCATGGAAGACGAGGTAACAGGAGCTGGAGGTAGGGGAGGCTCATCATGCTCCATATCATCATGATCATCGAGAGTTGGAGCATCTGATTGCTCAAACGGGGGTTGTGGACGAGCCTTGGGAACAAAGTTGGCACCTTGAATTTCATACCCGACAAGGCCGATGGATTTATGACCAATATAATGATAAGTGGTTACCATAATTCCAGGGTTGCATGAAAGATCAAGACCTTGGGTGTCAAAGTAGTAACTCAAGACCATGCCATGGAGAAAACTATGACAACCAGGAATGCAAAGAATAAGGGTCGCGAATATGAAATAGGCTAAATTTGGATGATTGCGGTTTGAATCATATGAAGCCACAAACAGTCTGTATCGCTAATCAAGGTATATTTGGTTTCATATAGATAGAGCACATGTGAGATGATAAGATGGAGCAAACGATCAACCGGAGGAAGGAGCGTGGCTTTATTGTTTGGAGTGCATAAGACGATGGGAGCCGAGCCTTCATGGATTATGCCATCATTTGAAAAACTGAAGGCAGACGGGAGAGAAGTCGAGTTAATGAGGAGATTTTGTCCCAAAAGATAGGACTGAATAGCAATGACATTATCGTGGTCATCAATAATGAGAGAGGCATTGCTAAAGAATGCACAAAAGATATTTTCGCGAATCAAAACATTTAAAGAAAGAATTTTGGTCTCTTTAAAAGTTTCAAAAATCTAAAGGTAAGGATAATTAATGGAGCAAAAAAAGGGAAAGTCAATGACTCAATATTGTTGGATAGGCATCTGGGCATAGATGGTGGTGAAACACTCATAAGCCCATGCATTGTGAAAACATAAGTTAAAGAAAGACTGATTTTGGGTTAGAGGTGGTTGACGAGCAGAAGAGGTAGAGGCACGGGTGATGAGACCTTGACAACATGCTGTTTTTTTGGTTTTGGGGGGCATGGTTGTGTTTGAGGACTTTTGTCGAGCAGGTAGTGAGGGAACATGTTGAGTGTATAAAACGCTAGTTAGGGAAAATAGTTGAACAAGTGGTACGCACTAAATTTGGTTTGCAATTGGTGCGATGTAGTGGATAAATCCGCAGTCAATCGCACTCGCGAAGTGGAGAAAAGTTTAGGAATGAAAAAAAGTCAAATTTTAGGAAGGAATTTGGACAAAAGTGATGGTTTAGAGAGGAAAGTGGTGAGGGTTATGGTGACGGGGAGTTTTAAATTTTTGATGATTTAGATGATGGTGATTGATTTTGAAATGGTTTTCGGTAAATGTGACAAAGGAAATTGGTTTATGAAGCAATCAACTGGGAGATAAAGGGTGATGATGATGAGTTTTGAAGATTTAAAGATTGAGCGAGAGAGAGGGTTTTCTAAGAGAGGGATAAACAGTGCATTTAAATGATGAAATTACGTGCAGGGGGTTCTAAATGAATAGTGAGTATCAATACAGAAGAAGTAGTATCAATACAAAGAGCATTTCTAGGGTTCTGTATCGATACAAGGAGCTGGGTCTTGAGACTTAGATCAAATTACTTTATCAATAGATGCTGAGAAGTATCGATATAGTGTATCAATACAGAAGAGATAGGTATCGATGCAAAGAACAAGTCTGGGTTTGTATCGATACAATGTAAACAAGTCTCGGTACATGAAAGAAGAATGTACAGGGATCGATATAGATGGCTTAATATGGGGTCGTTTCCAATAAGATGACATCAAATTAGGTATTTTTGACTTAATTATCCTTTGAAAAACATTCAAAAATACAACTTAGACCAAAATCAAGATCATTCGGCATGGATAATTCAAAATTTAATCAAGATCCAACGAAATTATCCATGAATGAGAAATTCATAACAAATGAACATTATCAAACAAGTAAGTGTGTAAAACTAGTTTCATCAAACTAAGCATAAAGCAAACAATATTGAGGTAAGGTATCAAGATTGGATCAAATAATGAATTTTAGGGTGTATTCATTAAGCCAATTTCTCTTCTAATTATGCAAAATCTATCCTTGTCAAGTGGTTTAGTAAAAATATCAGTTAATTGATGCAAGGTGTCAATGAAGTCAAACACTATATCACCGTTTTGCACATGATCTCTAATAAAATAATGTCTGATTTCTATGTGCTTGATTTTAGAGTGTTGGATTGGATTTTTGGTGAGATAAATGGCACTAGTAGTGTCACATTTAATTGGAATATGATCCATGGTAATGCCAAAATCCTCCAATTGTTATTTTATTCATAAAATTTGGGCACAACAACTTCCCACGGATATGCATTCCGCTTCGGTTATGGATAAAGCAATGCTATTTTATTTCTTGGAAAACCATGATATTATCATATTTCCAAGAAATTGACATACACCGAAAGTGCTTTTCCTATCAATTTTACATCCACTAAAATCCACATCGAAATAAGCATGTAAGACAAGAGATGATTCTTTTGGATACCATAAGCCTAGATTATAGTGTCTTTAAGATATCTAAAGATTCTTTTCAAGGCAATTAGATGTGACTCTCTTGGTGATGATTGGTATCTAGCACATAGGCATACACAAAACATTATGTTGGGTCTACTTGCGGTAAGATACAGCAATAAACCTATCATAGACCTATAAAGTTTAGATTCAACAATTTTACCTCTTTCATCCTTTTTAAGATTTGTTGAAGTACTCATAGGTGTGGAACAAGGCTTTGCTTCATCCATTTTGAACCTCTTGAGTAATTCCTTAGTGTACTTTGCTTGATTGATGAAGATGCCATCTTTAGTTTGTTTAATTTGTAGCCCCAAGAAGAATGTTAATTCTCCCATCATGCTCATCTCGAACTCACCTTGCATTAACTTAGAAAATTCTTGACAAAGAGATTCATTAGTAGCACCAAAGATAATATCATTAACATAAACTTGAATCAATAAAATGTCTTTGTTTTTTACTTTTATAAATATAGTTTTGTCAACATTTCCTCTATTGAAACTTTTTCAATTAAAAATTTTGAAAGTTTTTCATACCATGTCCTAGGTGCTTGCTTTAGTCCATATAAAGTTTTTGAAAGTTTAAAAACATGATCGGGAAAATGAGGATTTTCAAAATTGGAAGGTTGCTCAACATAAACTTCCTCATTAATGAAACCATTTAAAAAAGCACTTTTGACATCCATTTTAAACAACTTGAAATTGTTGAAACATACAAAAGCTAGTAGTATTCTAATGGCCTATAGTCTAGCTACAGGGGCGTAAGTTTCATCATAATCAATTCTTTCTTCTTGACTATATCCTTCAGCTACTAATCCAGCCTTATGCCTAATTATTGTTCCATTTTCATAAAGTTTGTTCTTAAAAACCCATTTAGTACTTACAATGGGATAATTACTAGGTTTCTTAACTAAATTCCAAACTTTTCTCCTTTTAAATTGGTTTAACTCCTTTTGTATAGCCATGATCCAATTATCTAATTATCATCTTTTAGTGCCTCATCTAAATTCTTGGGTTCAATTTGTGAAAGAAAGGCTACGTAATTTGCTGTATTTCTAAGGGATAATCTAGTTCTTACCCTTTGCTTAGGATCACTAATTATCTTACCTTATTTGACATAAGTCAACTCTCTAGGATGATTTATTTCCTTTTCTACTTGAGTTGGCTCATGTCGTTCTTCCTCTTTTGGATCTTCTTGATTTTGCATTTCTTATCCTTGCTCTTTATGTGATGTTTGTTCTTGGTAAATCTCTACATCATCATTATCAAAAGACACCTTTCTCAAGGTTAAGTTAGCTTCATCAAATATAACATGTATTGACTCTTCAACAACCAGAGTTCTCTTATTAAACACTCTATAAGCTTTGGAATTTGTTAAATAACCAAGAAAAATTCCTTTATCACTTTTTGCATCAAATTTACCAAGGTTATCTTTTCCATTATTTAATACAAAACATTTACATCTAACAGG
This sequence comes from Adansonia rubrostipa, assembly GCA_038381775.1. Classification (NCBI taxonomy): domain Eukaryota; kingdom Viridiplantae; phylum Streptophyta; class Magnoliopsida; order Malvales; family Malvaceae; genus Adansonia; species Adansonia rubrostipa. Next base: position 1,247,607 of record JBBYHM010000002.1, on the reverse strand, counting down.
ATAAAAGTAGCTAATGTTAGGTTTTCTTCTTTTAAAAAAGTTCATATACAGTTTTCTTTAGGATTGGCCTAACCATGGCTCTATTTATAATAAACCAAGAAGTATTAATGGCTTCTGCCAAAAAATATCTTTGTAAATTGTTTTCACAAAGCATGGTTCTAGCCATTTCTTCTAATGTTCTATTTTTTTCTTTCAACAACTCCGTTTTGTTGAGGAGTTTTAAGTGCCGAGAAATTATGGCTAATACCATTTTTGTTACAAAATTTATTAAAACCTAGGTTTTCAAATTCTTTTCCATGATCACTTCTTACACTTAAAATAGAATAACCTTTTTCATTTTGGATAATTTTGCA
>JBBYHM010000002.1:1150551-1166648 GCA_038381775.1 Adansonia rubrostipa | reverse complement strand
TTATATCCTTCTTGATATAAATATTCATTAATTCGATTCATAAAATATTTAAAATATAAAATAAAAATTATGTTTTTTTACTGATGTCAAGACATGCGTCTGGGCGTGTTTAGGTGTTACGCCTTAACAACCGATAACAAAAGCGCCTTAGAGTTTTACGACCCAAAAAATAATAATAATTTTTTTGTTAATCATATCTTTATTAACCAAAAAAAATACTATCAAATTTTTTATTTTTTAATATTTAAGTATTCAACAATAGAAATGTGATTATATTTATTAACTTACAAAAAAGAAAATTTTGCATGTTTTCTAGGATAAATTAGACAATAGTTTAGAATTTATTATCATAATTATATATATTATTTTTTATATAAACAACGTACAAAAATACGTATATATATACTGCATATCACTTCACCCAGGCGAACACTTTTCTATGCCCTATGCCTCAAATAACATATGGGTTCTAGTGTCTAAAGTGCATCATGCGCCTCGACAACATTAGCTTCATGTGTTTCAAGGCATGGGTCTTTTTAAAATATATATAGTAAAATATACTGAAAAGAATATTCATTAAAAGTAATAATGATAATTATAAAAAAAATAACTATTTTGAAATATTAATTTTTAAAAAGTAAAAAAATATATATAAATTTAAATTATTCAATTGATCATTTTATTAAATTTTTTTATTTTTAGTCTTTTTTAAAAAGTAATTTTGATAAATTTTTTTCTTATTTCATATCTTTTTTATCGTCTTTGATCTTCAAATAATTAAAAGAAAAAATTTTAAGTTTTTTTGAATCGTAGATTTATTTTCTTTAAACCTTTTTAATTATTTTTTCGTGTGAAGTTGTGTTATAATTTTTTTTATATTTTTTATGACGCTCGGAATTTTGTTGCTTTATTTTGTAATTTTCACCATTTTTTAAAATTTTATATTATTTGTAATTATTGGATCTTTTATAATTTTGTAATTCTATAATTGTTGAAGAATTATAGATTTAAAAAGAGAGAGAGAGAGAGAGAGAGAGAGAGAGAGAGAGAGAGAATCAACTTTCGGTTTGATTTTTTTTTTTTTGGTATTTGATTTGCATTTTTACAAAACAAATATATGTGGTATTTACTTCAATTTTTTGGAAAATTTTAGCACTTTTGAATAATTCCTTTAATTCTTTGCAAATTATTTTCTTTAAATGTTATCACGTATCAATTTAAAGGCTAAAACATGACAATCTTTTTAAAATATTATAATAATAATAATAATAATAATTTTTAGAAAACTAAAAGAAAAATAAACTAAAAATTGACATATGCTGTGATCGCCAGATGTTAGAAAAACAGACGCACGATAACTAATTGAGAGAAATTTTATATACTAGAATTTATCACACATTTGTGATCAAAAAAATTATATTTTTTTTAAAGAAATAAGTTAAAATTAAAAAATGTAAAAATAGATTTTAAGTAAGTAGTTGTTTTTAATGGGTAGTTATTTCTTAAAAATAGAAAAATCTAAATAACTCTAATTTGTTTTATTATTATAAATTGAGTTTGGTTTTTATGTTATTTCTTTAATTAAATTGGTGTCACTTGATTCGTTACACTAAATTTAGTCGAAGATTTTATAATAATATAGAATTTATCACACCTACTTTGTGGGTGAAAAATATTTTTTTGAATTATTTTTTTAAATAATAAGCTAAAAAATAAAGAGGTAGTTTTTTTATTGGAGAGAGGAGTTAATTTTTTTTAATTAAAAGATATACTAAGAAGTGATTTTTTTTTAATAGTGCTTTTTAAGATTGAAAAACTTAAACACCTCTAATTTTATACAAAACTTTAGTTTTATTTTTATATAATTTTTTAATCGAGTTAATGCTACTTGACTTATAATAACAACTCAATTAAGAACTTTATGTATAGTATAGATAGTTAACTAGATTGTATAGATATGGATATAGATATAAACCCTTTTTCCCAAAAATATGTCCTCAATTTATTTTCTAAATACTTAATAATTTTTTATTTTAAATTTATTTAAGACTTTTTCTTTTGACATTAAAAATCATGACATGGGAATTTGTTTTAAAATATAGTAATATTTTAATATTCAGCAAGAAAGAAACTACATTAATAAATTACACTAAAAATGTGTTTGATAAAACCATAAAAAAATTTAAAGAAAACATATTAAAAGCCTTAAATAGTTAAAAAGTTGAATTACATTGCAATTGCAGTGCAAAAGCAGCATAAAATTAATTATCAAAAAGAAAAGCAGCATAAAATAAAATTGTGATAAAAAAGTCCAGAATGACATGCCATTGTCAATAACTATCACAACCTTTAAATAAAATTGAAGGAAGAACGGAATCAGTAGCATTTTAAGTTTCATAAAATATCAAATTTTTAAGCTTTTGTAGTTTTAGTAAAAATGAATGAATGATTCTGTGAGATTCTTTTCGAATAAAATAGTTTAGAATAAAAGAAATGAGAAGAGGTGATGGATGCTGCGTTGCATGAAAGCGCAGGCTGGCATTGTGTGATTTTCCCAAGAGAAGAAAGCAAAGACTATTAAATGAAGACAAATTGGGTGAATCACGTAGGTTAGTTTGTCGCGTAGCAGAGGGAAAAACGAAAAAACTCTAAAAAACTCAGCCTCGAAAGCCACGTAGGAGCAGTGTCCGTGTGGGTTTGGGAGTTGCTGGCCAAATTAAGGGCTTTTAGATTCCCCCGGTCCTTAGAGGTTGGCTCTAGGCTTGTCGTGCTCTGGGGGTAGGTAGGCAATGGAAAGGTTTGAGGTTTGCTACTTAGCTTCTCTCGTTCAAATTCCTCCACCCGTCAACTTGCTGTTTGGAATGAAAGGTCGCAAGTGTTTGGCGAGGAAGTTGGAAGTGGGGACGGTTTATTCTAAGACTGCTTTGCTTGGGAACGACGCCATTTTTTGAAAGGGTTGTTGCGAACAAAAACCTGCTTTCCACGTGCCCTTTCAACATCTACCTTATTTCCGTCTACATTTACATGGGAATGGAATATGCCATTGTTTTAATCATTCAGAACAAAATGACGTGATAAAAACGTTCCAAGTTTTGTAGAAAGAAACATACTTAAATTAAACATAGTTTTTTGGATGTTTAATGCTAATTAACTTTTGGTTTCGAAATCTTAGTATCAACTTTGAGGTTTTTATTTGCTTGATAGTGTCACTATCACCTTTCTGCTTATGTGGTTATGATCTCTTACATGTTACTAGTGGCATACCTACGCTATGCTGCAATAGTTGTAAAGAAATAAAATATGTTAATATGACTATAAGATTAAATTAATATACCATCTTGAGTACCTAAAGAAAAAAACCACAATTAGGTACCTAAACTATATTTCTGTTACATACATTAGTCTAAGTCTTAATTAGTGATGACATGGTATTTTTTTAACTAATAGAATTGAGACACGTGACATTGCTTACATTTTAGCAAAATGCTAGATTAGCATTTAAGATTTTTTATTTATTTTTTAACTTTAAAATTTTCAAAAATGTTGACATGGCATGACATGTCAAAAATGTTACGTGTCATAATTTTATTGGTCAAAAAATGCCATGTCATCACTATTAAACTTTTGGACTAATGTGTGTAACAGACCAAATTGTGAATTTTTTTTAAGGTACCAAAATTGTGAATAGGGTTATAGTACAAGGAAGGGATGGAATGGAGTGGGGCGGGCCTGATAGTGCTAAATCCATCTTTGCCCTACTAGTGGACTACTCTGCTTCATCACTCAACCCAAATGTTGAATTGTCAATATCATTACTGCCTCCATGAATGCTAAACACATCCTTTACTACTTAGCCCCACTCCAGCTGGTATTTTTTACTTATTTATATATATTTCTTCAAATAATAAAGTACACATTTAAAGAGAAAAGATATTTTTTGAGCATGTAAAATAATATTTTCAATTTACGAGGCGACACGAGGTGGAGCAGGCAAATGCCACAAATGCTCTATACTTGCCTTTCAAACAAAAAAAAAAAACATATTATGCCTTGCCCTGTCTCCATTATTTAAAAAAAAAACCCTCTTCACTCAAGCGAATTGGTTTGAAATTCATTGAACGATTTGAGTTTTGCCATCTTTAGTATAGGGGCTAAATGATATATTAACTTTATGAAATTACAATAGTATTAGTAGATCATGATTCGAAAGATGTACAAAGCTTAGGTTTCAAGAGAGCAAAATAACATTTATGTTATAAAGTACATAGTGAAAGCTATCAAGGATTTTGATAACTTTCTCAGTCAAAATTACTTTTGGAGGTTTAAACACATTTTCAACATAATGTGTTTAAATTCCATGAGAAGCTGTGCATGAAAACAAAATGTCATTGCATATTTTATTCCTTAAGCCATCAAATACATCTTTCTTTCTACCATAAAAAAATAACTTGAAACATGGGAGAGCAAATGCTCAGAATGTGGCAGGTTGGAAACAAACAGTTGTTGTAACGTAGCCTAGATGCGAATCCTAACCAAGCCAGACTTAAACGGCCATTGACTATGTAAGTGGTGATGTATCATTATTTCAAAACTATTTATTCTTTTCTTTTTTTTGGGCCATATCGATATTAATATTCTCTTATTTCTGGGGACTTGGTAGTTAAGATGAATCGTTCACCCATCTTAACCCTAAATAGTCATCATGAAATGACCATTTGTTTGGAGTCGCCACTAATCTGTTTTGACAGATGGGACTGGGCACTTGTCAGAATTAATGCTTTAAGGGTCATGAAACCCTCAAGATAAATGTCGTGGTCTACAGAGTACCAAAGATCATTTTTAAAGGTTTGAGAGTCGATTACAGCTATAACTAAGGGTCGACCCTCTCGTAGTACCCAAAATTGGTACCTTATTGATCATGGTTAATTTAAACTTTAATTTTTATCCGACTTCAATATATGGTATTTAATTACAATTCCCGTACTGTTAAAATAAGATTTTGTTATTCCATGAGAGAAAATTAGGGTTTTGCATTTTGAAAATCAAAACATCTTACGCACACTCACCAGAAAACCAATGGGACACGAAAGTTTTTATTATTCCTTTTTATACCCCAACGGCAAACCAAAGGAACCTAAAAGTTTCTAAAAAACCAAAATGTCTTTCACATCCTACTAGAGTACCTGGCAGAATGTGAAAGGTTTTTATTTGTATAAAATTCTTGATTTCCATTTTGAAAAGGGTATCTCGTCATTAAAATGATCCATAAAACCCCTATCACATATGAGTGGAAAGAATTTCACGCGTCACTCTAACTCTGTGACATTGCCTTTATTTTACAAAGACATACGAATTAGTTGAAACAAAAATAAAGGACCTATGACTCGGTCCAGACACTAAAGTACTAATTCAAATCTAAGGACTAAAAAGATAAAAGAAAAACGAACTTATCCTTAAATTATACCTTTAGCATAAAAACACCTAGTGGTTACTTAAGACTAGGTTTTAAAAATAATTAAAATATCCCTAAGGCTTACCATCAACACTAAGGCACTTAGTAACTACTTAGGATTTGGTTCTAAGGAAAATTAAAATACTCCTAAGGCTTACCATCGATATTAAAGCACCTGGTAACTACTTAAGATTAGGTTCTAAGGAAAATTAAAATATTCCTAAGGCTTACCAACGACACTAAGGCAACTAGTAACTACTTAGGATTGGGTTCTAAGGAAAATTAAAATATTAATAACGCTTATCATCGACACTAAGATACCCAGTAAGGGAAATTACAAAAATACCCTTTAAGTATACCTTCGTCAGGAAATTATCCTGGCACCCCTAAAGGACTTAAAAATGACCTTAAAAGGCTAAAAGAGCCTTAAACATTCACCTTTGGCATAGAAGCATCCCGAAAAGAAAAATTACAAAAATACCCTTAAGCATACCTTTGCCATGAAAGTATGTCGGTACCCTAATGGACTCAAAGATGACCTTAAAAGGCTAAAGGAGCTTTAAACATTTGCCTTTAGCATAAAAGCATCTTGGTGAGAAACATTACAAAAATGCCCCTAAGTATACCTTCGACGTAAAAGTATCTCGGTACCCCCAATGGACACTAAAAAGACTTTAGAAGGCTGAATAAATCCTAAATATTCACCTTTAGCATAAAAGTATCCCTGTGAGAAAAATTACCAAATGCATCTAGATTTTTAAAAATTACATTTCATATCCTTCGGAGGACTGAAAAAATACGAAAAGCTTTGAAAATTTCTATATCCCTATGAAAGGCCATAGAAATAATAGAAATCGTTAAAACTGGTGAAATATACATTTTGCTCCCTAAATATGAAAATTTGCTATTTAGTCCCTAAACTTTTAAAATTTTTATTTTAATCCGTACATGGTAAAATGCCCTAAAAATCATAAAATCACATGAAAATATACATGGAAAAATACAGCTAATATATTAACAACAATTCGGCCAAACACCTTGGCCTTAAAATAAAATTTTTTTCTATATTTTGCAAAATAACCCTTGAACTTTGTAAAATTATATTTTTGACCCCTACATAAAAAATAACATCACAAAACATCCTAGAAAAAATCATCAAATCAACCAAGAATTAACCCAAAAATCATGAAACAAATCTACATGAAGGTTTGGCCAAGCATTTTTGGTCATAAAACATATTTTTGCATATTTTGCAATATAGCCCTTAAATTTCTAAAATTACAAAATGGCCCTTAAAATGTTAAAATCACCTAAAACATGTTCCAAAACACACAAAATTAGTTCCCTAATAGCCTATGAAGCTCTCAACCAAATAAAAAAATAGCATAAAAAAGTTTACATATTTTATGATTTAGTCCCTAAAATTTCTAATATTTACAAAATAGAATAAATTAAGATAACAATAAGCACAAAATTAGAATTACCAATTCATATCAAATTCAACAAAGATAAAAAATAAATATGCATCAATTTGTTGTAACAAAATCATGAAAATAAGCATGAATAAATATCATCAAGTTCAATACAAAAAAATGACAAAAAATGAATCTATAAATATTTAGATCAACATATTAACAAGAAAATATTAAGGATAACACTATACCAATAAACATATACATTCAATAAGATTAATACCTCATAAAAAACAACAATATTTCAAAAAAAAAGAGAATCAAACTCTAAAACAAAAATTTATATATATCAACAAATATATAGGAAATTGATCATTGTCAACATGTTAACCTTTGAACATGGATAAAATCCATGAGCTTAACATGATTTTGACTTATATTAAAGAAGAAAGTTGATGGATATATAGCAAAGATTGCAAAATTTCTAGAAATTTCTATGAAAAATAGTTGAATTTGAAAATGGAAAACTTTTTGCTTGAGAGAATTTTTCTTATGTTTTCTTGGGGGGACCGCAAGATGATGGATTTTTGAATCCATCTTGCCGTAAGGTTCCATCCATTATCCATAAAAATTTCCTTTCATTTATTACATGTCATAATTTGTTGATTTTTTTAATTTTTATATTTAATTTGTTTGAGATATGATTTGATTTTTGAAATTTTGATTGGATTTAAATTTATAACTCCTATCTTCTTGTGATGTCATGCATGTTATCATTGATTTTTTTATGGATATTCTGGATGATATTCGTATATAATATGTAAAATTATATTGTAAAAGTTAATTATAAGAACTAAATTATAAAAAATTCAACTTCCTCCATTACCTATTTTTAATGCTGATGACTTTGACTCTGGGCTCAGGATGATTTGGCAAAGGGTTTGTTGCCACATTAGGAGTGGGCACGTTATCAAACTTGAAGATGCCTCTATTAAGAAGGCTTTGAACTTTGTGCTTAAAAGGTTACCAGTTTTTAATCAAGTGACCAAGTATTATATGGTATTCACAGTATAGGTTTGGATCATACCAGCTAGGATAATTGCCTTTATACAGTTTGGCAAAAATTAGTGCTACTAGCCCTGCTTCTTAAAGTTTTTCGAACATTTCCTTATATGAATAAGAAAGAGGGTCTAAATGAGGTTTGGTTTGATTGGTTCTTTGGGGTTATGTATTAGTGTTGGGTCTTGGCTAGTTTTAGGGAAGTAGGTTTGGAATGGTAGCTTAGACGGTTGTTGAAATGGGTGCTCAAGGTATGTTGTATGGATAAGTGTTTTTGGGCATTTGTCTTGGATTTTGATAATAGGGGTGAGGTCTTGGGCAGTATGGCTGGCTCACATAACCTACTGATGGTGTTTCATCCTTTTTCTTTGTTGGTCCTGGCTTTTTTGCACTAGAGGACTTTCTTGATGCAAGCTTCCCGGCCTTAATAGCTGATTCGATCATTTCTCTAGAGATTACAAGCTTGGAGAAATTTTTTGTCGCATTCCCTACCAGCTTGTCGTAATAGGGTGGATGCAAAGTATCGACAAATAACATTATCGTTTCCTTCTCTGTCATGGGCGGTTAGACTTGAGAGGCTAAGTCCCTCCATCGTTCGGCATATTCTTTGAAGGATTTGGTTGACTTCTTCTCTAAATTTCAGAGAGTCAAATGATCTAGAGCCCACTCAACCAAATGCTTGTATTGCTAGAGAAAAGCACTTGCCAAGTTGACCCAACATTTAATTTAGGTATGATTCAAATCATTATACCATCTCAATGCCAATCCTGATAGGCTTTCCTTAAAACAGTGGATCAGGAGTTTGTCATCTTGTGAGTAGCTTGCCATTTTTCTGAGAAACATTTTGATGTGTGCCTGTAGGGATATAGTGCCTTTATACTTCTCAAACTCTGGCATCTTGAATTTCGAGGGGAGAACAAGATCTGGAACTAAGCTGAGGTCTTCAATGTCCACACTACTATATAGTTCAGTGCCTTCTATGGCCTTTAACCTTCTTTCAAGGAGTAATAGTTTGGCCTTTTCCTTTTCTTTTTCTGCCTCAACTACTTCTTTAGCCTTTTGCTTAATCTTCTCTTCGTCATCACTGCCTAGTCCCATATATTCTTTTTGGACGGGAATAGCTCGCGTAGTCATTTCTTAAGGTATGACTTCAGGGTTTATGATGATGACTGGTGGAGGAATGGCTGCCGAGGCCCTATGTTGTACATTCTGGGCATTAATCGGTGGTGGATTGGAGTTTAATTCTTCAACTGGTGCCCCCCCGGATCTTTTAGTAGGACAATCCGTATTTGTTTCCTACGCAGGGTGAGTTGAACCCCTAGCTAGTAGTAGCTCTATCATCTGTGCGATTTGAGCTTGAAGTTCATCCTGCCTTTTCAACATGGCTTCTTGAGGCTGCCTGTGGCTTTCCTTGAGCCGTTCCAATCTTCAACCATTCTCCTTGCTCTTGCTCTGGTATGGTAACTATTATGGGTATTGACGATGTTGATTGGTCTCGATTCGCAATGGTTAAACCTTGTGCGAATTCTAAAATTTTTGAGAGTTAAGTAATTATTAACAGATCAATAATCATATGTGTATGTGTATGTATGCATGAATAATGAATGTATTCAAGGGCATTTGCTTTACTACAAGACTTCAAAATCCATAATTTCCATTGATTTTAGAAGGGAAATACATGTCACTTATCATATTAAAATTATGTCCATAGAACTTCCTAATTTGGTCATATTGCTTTTCCGCTCATTCCAAAAACTGAAGTATCACCGGGCCGAATTTGCCAACTGGGTTGATCTGTCTTTGAAGTCCTTGAATCCTCTCTACCATATCCCTTGCTTGGATGACTGCTGAATTAATTTGTTTCGTCAGATGATCAATATAAAACTTGTCACGTTCGTCTCAGACTCGACAAAACTTGTTATCCCAATAGACATCTATTTCCTCGTATGCTTGGGCCCATGCCTCAATGTTGCATTCCCTTTGAGACAACTCTTGTCTTACTTTCTCCAAAGCTGAAATGAGTGCTTCTTTTTCTTGAAATAATTGGTGGAGGGCATTTTGGAGACGTTTAATCTTTTTATGGACCTCTTCCATTGTCTTTGTGTATCCGCGTGCGCCCTTTGCTTTTGCTCGAATGCAGCTGCCTTAGCTTTGTTTCCCATGGCTTTAGCTTTCCACTTTCCAAGCTCTCTACGGAGCTTATGCATTTCCTCGGTAACTTGACTAAGAGATTTACTGGAGCTCTCGGATAGACCAATGATTTTCATCTTCTTATTTTATTCTACCTAATCATGCTTCATTAAAGTGTACTACTCCTCCATTTTCTAAATATTCTTTTCTTTGGCTTCCATCTTTATCTTTTGATGCATGATATCTTCCTGAAGGGCTTGATTCTCAATAATCGCTCTTTTTCGGTCTCTTTTTGCCTCTTCTCTAATTAACTCCACTTCAGAAGGCATGGAAGACTTTGGTTGAATGGTCACGTGAAGATCGACCCCCTCTATGCTTGGAATAATCAAATCACAACCTTGGATTGATCTCCATGCGTCATACCAGAGAGTGGTTTGATCTATGTAAGAGAGCAGCCCAGACTTGTTTCTCTCTTTCCAATGTGTGATAGTTATTGGAAGCATGTTCCTTTATCCTTCCCCATGATAATCCAAATCCACACTAGCCAAATCGAAAGTCATAGGGATGAATTGCTTAGTCCTATATTGCCATCGAACCAAAAGTGGTGCATGTCCGACTATACCTTATAATCCGAGCAAAGGCACAAAAGACAATTGACCGCATTTATACAAGACATATTTTGGTATGAACCAAGGAGCTCTCCATGTTATCTCTTTTAGAGCCTAGTTCTTCAATGACATCACCCACTGGTTCTTCGTTGACGACCATGGCTAATTTTTCTCAATAAAATTCTAGAGAGGGATAGAGTGTGAGAAATAGGGTCTAATCTTATTGGTGCCATCTCCCTAAAAATGGTTGCGGGCCCAGATCTATAGTACTAATGCATTCCCAAAGAATCTATCTTCACCTGACTTTCAACACACGTTAAGTGCTTGAATGATTTCTGCTAAGATGGCAAGGGCAGGATACATATTTCGCTTTAACTAGTCCAAGAGCTCAATCACCGCTACTTCCACATGTCTGAGCACCCTTGGGAAGAAAACCAACCCGTATATGGTTAAAGCAAATAAATTAAGGGCTTTCTCTTTTTCTGGTTGATCCTTAATATATTCCTTCAAAAATTGCCATGAAACAACTGTGGTTTTGCCTTTATGTTTGAAGCAAAAAGACTGGGGAGATAAATCAAGGATTTGTGCCAATCTCTTTCTATGACTTGTTGGATTGCGCTCTTTGTAGTAGATGGTCTTGTCTCCACTTGTCCCAACCCTAATAATGATGCAATTTTTTCTATGATGGGGTTCATGTCATGGTGGTTAAATGAAAAGCATCTGTAAGAGGGGCTTTAGAATTCTATCAGAGCTCGGACCAACTATTCATCTATAGGGATCTTTAACAACATAGCCATATGTCCATATTGTTGAAGTGAATTGGGTTTGCTTAGCTTTATCCCATCCTTCCCATATATGTACCAATTCAAAAATATTATTTTGTCTGAGATCTAAGTGTGTGAGCTTCGACAGTCTCGATACAAAGTCTCCGGGTATGCAATCCCCCCATATTCTCTGATTTAATTCAGACTCTGTGTGGACGACTTTAAAAGTTTTGGAAATAACCACCATTTTTGCTTGGTTTGCCATAAAATTGAATAGAAATTAGCTGGATTTGAAATCATATTATGCCTCGACTTGTCTACACTATTTAAAAAAACCCTCTTCACTCGAAGCAAATTGGTTCGAAATCCATTGAATGGTTTGAGTTTTGCCATCCTTAGTATAAGGGCCAAATGATATATTAACCTTATAAGATTACAATAGTATTATTAGATCATGATTCAGATGATGTACAAAGCTTAGGTTTCAAGAGAGCAAAATAACATTTATGTTATAAAGTACATAGTGAAAGCTATCAAGGATTTTGATAACTTTCTCAGTCAAAATTACTTTTGGAGGTTCAAACACATTTTCAACATTATGTGTTTGAATTCCATGAGAAGCTCTATGCATGAAAACAAAACGTCATTGCATATTCTATTCCTTAAGCCATCAAATACATATTTTTTTCTACCATAAAAAAATAACTTGAAACATGGGAGAAGCAAATGCACAAAATGTGGCAAGTTGGAAACAAACAGTTGTCGTAACGTGGCCTAAATGCAAATCCTGACCAAGCCTGACTTAAACAACCCTTGACTATGTAAGTGGTGAAGTATCATTATTTCAAAACTATTTATTTTTCTCTTTTTTTTGGGCCATATCGATATTTATATTCTCTTGTTTCTCGAGACTTGGTAGTTAAGATGAATCGTTCGCCCATGTTAGCCCTAAATAGTCATCACGAAATGATCATTTGTTTGGAGTTACCACCAATCTGTTTTGGCCAGATGAGATTGGTCACTTATCAAAATTAATGCTTTAAGGGTCAGGAAACCTTAAAAATAAATTTTGTGGTCTACAGAGTACCAGAGATTGTTTTTAAAGATTCGGGAGTTGATTACAACCATAAGTAAGGATCGACCCTCTTATAGTACCCAAAATTGGTACCTTATTGATCATGGTTAATTTAAACTTTAATTTTTATCCGACTTCAATATGTGGTATTTAATTACAATTCCTGTATTGTTAAAATAAGATTTTATTATTCCATGATAGAAAATCAGGGTTGTACATTTTAAAAATCGAAACGTCTTACGCACCCCTACTGGAAAACCGATGGGACACAAAAGTTTTTATTATTCCCTTTCATACCCCAACAGAAAAGCAAAGGGACCTAAAAGGTTCTAAAAAACCAAGATGTCTTTTACATCCTACTGGAGTACCTAGCATAATGTGAAAGGTTTTTATTTGTATAAAATTCCCGATTTCCATTTTGAAAAGGTTATCTCGTCATTTGAATGATCCATAAAACCCTATCACATATGGGTAGGAGGAAGTTCACGCATCATTCTAACTCCAAGACATTGCCTTTATTTTACAAAGACATACGAATTAGTTAAAACAAAAATAAAAGACCTATGACTCGGTCCAGACACTAAAGTAGTAATTCGAATCTAAGGACTAAAAAGAAAAAAAAATGAACTTATCCTTAAAACATACCTTCAGCATAAAAACACCACGTGGTTACTTAAGCTAGGTTTTAAGAACAATTAAAATGTCCCTAAGGCTTACAATCGACACTAAGTCACCCAGTAACTACTTAGGATTTGGTTGTAAGGAAAATTAAAATATTCCTAAGGCTTACCATCGACACTAAAGCACCCAGTAACTACTTAGGATTGGGTTCTAAGAAAAATTAAAATATTCGTAAGGCTTACCATCGACACTAAGGCAACTGGGAATGACTTAGGATTGGGTTATAAGGAAAATTAAAATATCCCTAAGGCTTACCATCGACACTAAGGCAACCGATAACTACTTAGGATTGGGTTCTAAGGAAAATTAAAATATTCCTAGGGCTTATCATCTACACTAAGGTACTCGAAAAAGGAAATTATGAAAATGTCCCCTAAGTATGCCTTCGCCATAAAAGTATCCCAGTACCCCTAAAGGACTCAAAAATGACCTTAAAAGGCTAAAGGAACCTTAAACATTCACCTTTGGCATAAAAGCATCCCGATAAAAGAAGTTACGAAAATGCCCCTAGGGTATACCTTCACCATGAAAGTATCTTAATACCCCTAATGGACTCAACAATGACTTAAAAGGCTAAAGGAACCTTAAACATTCACCTTTAGCGTAACATCATCCCCGTAAAGAAAATTAGGGAAATGTCTCTAGGCATACTTCGACATGAAAGTATCCCCGATACCCCTAATGAACACTAAAATGACCTTAGAAGGCTGAATGGATCCTAAATATTCACCTTTGGCATAAAAGCATCCCGGTAAGAAAAATTACCAAAATGCATCTAGATTTTTAAAAATTACATTTCATATCCTTCAGAGGACCGAACAAATATGAAAAGTTTTGAAAATTTCAATATCCTTACAAAAGGCCATAGAAATAATAGAAATCATTAAACTGGTGAAATATACATTTTGTCCCCTAAATATGAAAATTTTCTATTTAGTCCCTAAACTTTTAAAAATTTTCATTTTAATCCCTACATGGTAAAATGCCCTAAAAATCATAAAATCACATGAAAATATCCATGGAAAAATACAACAAATATATCAATAAGAATTCGATCAAACAACTTGGCCTTAAAATAAAATTTTTTCTATATTTTGCAAAATAACCCTTAAACTTTGTAAATTTACATTTTGACCCCCACATAAAAAATATTATCATAAAACATCCAAAAAAATCATCAAATGATCCAAGAATTAACCCAAAAATCATGAAAAAAAATCTACATGAAGGTTTGGCCAAGCACTTTTGGTCATAAAACATAATTTTTGCATATTTTGCAATTTATCCTTTAAATTTTCTAAACTTGCAAAATGGCCCCTAAAAGATTAAAATCACCTAAAACATGTTCCAAAACACACAAATCAGTTCCCTAACAGCCTATGAAGCTCTCAACCAAATAAAAAAATAGCATGAAAAAGTTTACATATTTTATGATTTAATCTTTAAAATTTCTAATATTTACAAAACAGAATAAAAAATATGAATCAAGATAACAATAAGCACAAAATCATCATTACCAATTCATATCAAATTTCGCAAAGATAAAAAATAAATATGCATCAATATGTTGTAACACAAAATCATGAAAATAAGCATAAATAAATATCACCAAGTTCGATACAAAAAAATGATAAAAAATGAATCTATAACTATGTAGATCAACATATTAACAAGAAAATATTAAGGATAACACTATAACAATAAACATATATATATATTCAATAAGATTAATAATTCAAAAAAAAAAAGAATCAAACCTTAAAACAAAAATTTATATATATCAACAAATATATAGGAAATTGATCATTGTCAATATGTTAACCTTTCAACATGGATAAAAACCATGAGCTTAACATGATTTTGACTCATATTAAAGAAGAAAAATGATGGATATATAGCAAAGATTGCAAAATTTCCAGATGAAATTACCTTGAAAAGCTTTTAAACATAAATTTCTTGAGACTTTCTATGAAAAATAGTTGAATTTGAATATGGAAAACTTTTTGCTTGAGAGAATTTTTTAGATTTTTTTGGGGGGGGGGGATGGCAAGATGATGGATTTTTGAATCCATGTTGCCGTGAGGTTCAATCCATAATCCATAAAAATTTCCTTTCATTTATTATATGTCATAATTTGTTGATTTTTTTACTTTCATATTTGCTTGTTTGGGATATGATTTGATTTTTGACAAATTGATTGGATTTATTATAAGTCTTGTCTCCTTGTGATGTCATGCATGATACTATTGATTTTTATAGATATTTTGAATGATATTCGTATATAATATGTAAAATTATACCGTAAAAGTTAACTATAAGAACTAAATTGTAAAACATAAAAATTATATTTTTAAAATAAAATTTCATATAATCAATTTAATTCAATCTAATGATAAAAGTGATTATGTACAAGAAAAAAATTAAAAATAGCAAACTCGTAAAATTTTATAAGAAAAACCTTTACGGGGAAAATTGTTATACGTAAAAAAATACAAAACTCATAAAATAAATTGATTTTTTACAAACTGAATTCATAGGGATTAAAAAATAATATTTAAAGAATTTTAAAAATTATGAACTCTGAAAAATCCTACTAAAAAAATGTATAGAGTAGAAACTCTATATTTTGGTAACAGAAAAAATTCTAAAACTCAAAAAATAAATTAAAATTTTCAAAAATGATTTAATATAAATTAATTAATAATAATTTTAAGAATTTAAAAAATTATAAACAGAGAAAAATTCTCCTAAAAAAATTTACGGAGTAGAAAGCTCTGTATTTTTGGAAGCGAAAGAAATTATGGAAGAAAATATAAAACTCATAAAATAAAATAATTTTTTTTAAAAAAATTGATTTAATATGAATCAAACAATTATATTTGAAGAATTTTAAAAATTATAATCTCAGAGAAATCC
>JBBYHM010000002.1:1123516-1144101 GCA_038381775.1 Adansonia rubrostipa | reverse complement strand
AAAAAAAGTCCTAACAAAAGTGTGATAGCCTGCAATGAAAGAGTGCTATCAAGGTAAATAAAAGCATAGCCAAGTAGCTACTTCAAAAAGGTAAGAAAATTATTGTTTCTATAGCACTTGAGTCAAACCCAAGGTAAGAAAAGCGGATAGCAGATTTCATAGGAAATGAAAGTAGCATACCTGAACTAAGAAAAACGAACGCAGAATAGACTTTGTACGAGCTACTTTTTGATATCCTAAAGGTTAACATCAAATAAAGTAAATAATCAGACAAATAAAGATGTCAATTAAATTGTTGGAAAATTAGGTGGAAGAGGAAGCAAAGAATTTGATCAATAAGATAGCCATTGCACTAATTTTAATACTAAAAAAGAACAGAATAATTAGAGGTAGAGCATACGGGAATCAACAACCATCCGATACGAGAAATCTGAGCCATCTGTACCAGAAGGCCTCCCCGATGTAGACAATCTCCGCTGCATGTTTGCTACTTTGCTTTCTTCAACTCCTGTTTCAAGAAATAAGTCATTCGAACAGTTAGGTCAATTGGTTTTAAGAATTCGAACTCAGAGCGTCGTTAGATAGGTTAAGAATTCATCCTATCAAATATAAAACCATAAAACATGAAGTATACGCCCAAAAGTGGATGCATTCATCAATTGAATGCTGAGATGGGATAAACACAAGAACAAAAATAAGATTAACCAGTTGTTTCTTTAATTAAAGAAATATGAGACACCAGCAATGGCTTTTTACTTTTGCAGTAGCATTATTAGAAGAAAAGCTAAATCTACAAATTAAATAACGCATAAGCGAAATCTATTTTCCGTACCTTTTTTTTTTTTTTCTCTTTATTCAGTTCCATTACTCTAATAAAATAGAAACCTAATTTTCTCTATGATTCCCCACATGGTATTCCTCATTTTGTTCTCCAATAAATTTTCAGATTGCTATTATTCTTCAAAAAGAATGGGATGGAGGACATTTACTAGATAACATAAATGGATAATTCTGAATACTTACTGCAGTCAAGGGTACAAAAACGGTACCATCCTAATGAAAAAATTTCTGCGCCAAACAAAAAAATAAATAATTAAGGATGGGCGGTCAGATCTAAAACCAGTAGAATGAAGTGAAACAATTAACAAAGTTTGCAATCAGAAATCATTCGGAATCGTAAACAGAGAAAAGCATCCACCAATCAAAATCTAAAAAGCAAATAAATGAAGAGATCTCTAGACATGGAAAAGAAAAAAAAAACATGGAGCATGTGAAGACGTACCGTTTCAGAATGGGTTAGAGAGAATGGAAGAACACGGCACACTGAGAGCGGGTTCCGATCTGAAACTATTTCTTTGAATAAAAATTTTATCTATCAAAAAAAAAAAATAGAACATGGCGCTGCTAGTGGGCATGAAGTAAAAGAAATGGTACAAACATACACTGTTCAACGGCAGGGTAATCACCGTAGCTGTATTTGGTCGGTTTTGATTGTATTTTTTGTGATTTGAGCTTAATCCAATCCGATAAATCATTATTTAGATAATAAATAATAAATTTTATTTAAATTTATAAAAATATATTTATATTAATATAATTTTTTTATATTTTTAAATAATAATTTAAATTTATAAATAAAATTAAATTCAAATTTAAATAAAAAATTTAAAAGAATTTCGAGTCATGACATACTTACTGTTGAATAGCTTTACTAAAAACCAAACGAATCTTTCTGTTTTCAACTAAAAAATAATTTAAGGTAGGATAAAAAGTAAATTTGTTACAATAAATTTGAGAACCGCCAATTCATGAGTTTTTTTTTTTTAAATATAAGGTTATTTTAAATCTTAATTATGAAAATAGTGTTGTTTTAATCTTAATTAGATAAATAGAGTTGTTTTTATTATGTCAATGCCATGTCATTTTTATTTACCAAATCATCTTTTTTTTTTCTATTTAAAAAATTAATAAATAATAAACAATTATTTTTCTTTCTCTCAATCATCTCTTCAATTAAAAATCTGTATCCTACAACAAAAATAAGGAAAAGTGCTAAGAAAATTTTCTGCTTAGTTTTTTAAACTCAAAAGACCTAAATACAACTTTTCTTCTCCTTGTCATCTTGATAGACTCAATGTCCAATTTTCTTTTTTTTTTCCAACCAAAGCTTAGATTCTTCTATCCATGTTTTGATAAGTTTGATTTAAAATTAGAAATCAAGTTCAAAGCTCTCTCATAAATCATGTGTCATCCATCTCACAATCGTAAATTTCAAAACCTACCATGAAGGAAAATTGAGGTAATTTAAGAATTACCTTTTCCCCTTATCCTCTTCTATCAATGTAGATTCCGTACACAAGGCTTGGGTAATGCAAGCTGACCAACTCCATGATCCAAACATTTCTTTTGTTGATCATAATTGATGCTTTGCCTTCTAAATTTTTAAAAATTTGTTTCCAATGAATGTTACTCTGGGCTTCAATTAGACAATTTCCTTTTCAGGTCCATATGTTGTCTGATATCTATCAACCTCAATTGCTTAAGCACTTGCCATTTATCCTGATATTAGCCCACATTCTTTGCATTGATTACTTAAAAATGATACTCTGCGAGTTCATGCTTTATGAATATCAATTTATTGAGCTTGGTCTACAAATGCTGTTGTGCAAAGAAGATCTACGAGTCTTTGAGCTAGGCTAACTACTGGCTCAAAATCTTGTCCCAGACAACCTAACACTAGAAGCCAAAATTAGCTCTATAGACTTAATTCAATGATAAAACTGGAAGCCATTAGCTGAAGCATTCCTACCATGAACATATCTAGATTAATTCTTCTTTAAAATAATAGAAAGCAGGAAATATAAGACTACATGCCTCTGCACCATCATAGATTCTGCTAAGCTTATTTCCATCTTATACTGGAGAGCCAAAAAATTCTTATAAGCAATGAAACAAAGTCAATGACATCACAGCTGTTTGACTATAATGTTCAAGAACAGGACAATGACTTTGTAGCTGACCCTCTGTTTGACTATAATACAAGAATTTTCAGTCGCGTAAGTTTTTTTTCATGCCCTATAAAACCCTCTAGTTGATTTATTTGTACTTTTGGTTTGTTGGTTTAATTTTTCCATTAATTTTGTTGTCAGTAGCAGCAAATCATCTAAAAAGTTAACCCCCGAGCTGGTAAATCTTCGTTGCAACATTGCACGTGTTTGATGTTTGATTAAATGGAAAGAATGTATTAAAAATTATGTGATACGTTACTGGACGTTGTTACTACTTCCCAACAGCTTGTGTTGATTTCAGACAAGATCACCTAGTTAAGTTGCCAGCATGCTTTTGGGAACACCAAAAAAATGTGCTACTTGTGGCAGAACTACTTTATCTACTTGAAAAGGTAGAATTTCGAAATCCCAATGTCTTTGCGTGCGACTGAGAAATGTATATTTTTTTTCTGCAATCGCAACATGAGGCTTTGATTTCTAGTTCTATCTTATCTTCTTCACTCTCCTTCTTTTTAACATGTAGTCCCATCCACCTTATTTATATCCCACCAAGAACTCTAAACACTCAAGTAGGGTAAAACAAATGACCAGCAAATTCAAACAAAAACCTCAAAGTCTGCATAAATACCACTCAAAATATCCACAAAGAAAAGGAAGTTTTAGAGAAAAACATCAAATTGACAGCAACAACTTTTCATGAAGAAGAAATTCCATTGCATCAACCCAGTTGTACACTTAATTAATGCTCTCAGTCAAAAAATATAAATGAAGCAAACTCAAGACTTGACAAGTACAACTTAAATGAAACTCCAAATGAAGTAAGAAATACAAATTAAACTAAGAAAATATAAAAGCCAATTTTTGTGGAATGAAAGTGAAGTCGTTAACAGAATGCCCTTAGTTGACAAATTTTGCAAACATAACTTCAATGAAGTCCTGAAATAATGAAAAATAATCATGGTTATTGTTTCTTTAAGCTTAATATATTAAATAAAGATTATTAGAAAAACAAAAACAAACCTGTTATATGATGAAACTTTACCATGAACTTGCTTAGTTTTTATTCTTGCATGTCCTTCGATCATAGCCTGGTTGCTTGCAAAGTCCACAGTGCACTATTGTTTGACCCTCCTTAATATCCATCTCATTTCTAATTCTTGTAGATTTCGGTCGACCTTTTTTAGAAAACTATGATAGGATTGAATTGAGGTGCCCAAGTCTAAGAATATTTATGAATACTATAATAGTGCTGTATAAATTGCCAACAATCAATAGACAATCTCCTACAAACTCCCATAGCATGAGAACAAGGAAATTTATAAATTTCCTATTTTCCGTATGTGCAATTTCGAGATTCAAGACAAACAACTTGTTTATTATGACCATGTTGCTTCCTCTCACCAAAAGGTGCTGTGGTTACTTTAAACAATCCTTTTCTATGATCAAATGGTACAAGTTCATGTGTGTTTGCTCTACTCAAATAACCTTGAAGTTTTGCTATCACATGTGGAGTGTATTTACATCCTTTTTGTAATGAATCCTCTGCAAAACCACGTCTAATATTAAAAAAATTAACCAACCTGTAGAAAGTTATTGTACACATGCAGTGATAGGTAGACTATGAGCTCCTTTCAAAACACTATTAAAGACCTCAGATAAAGTGGTTGTTATTATTCCATATTGCCTTCCACCATCATGAGCCAATGCCCATTTCCTGACTGGTATTTCTTCTAACCATTTTCGAGAATCTGGTTTTATCTTCTTTATCTCACTCATTATGGCATCAAATTTTCTTGGTTGGTGTGCACTTCCAGCTTTATATACAAGCATTTTCAAATACTTGTTATGAAACTTATCATTGAAATTGTTACATAAGTGTCGTAAACAAAAATGATGATAAGCCCAAGGTTCTTGCCACTTGGAGTTAGGTTGATTACTGCAGCCAATATATTAGCATGTCGATCAGATATTAAGCAAAGACCTTTTTGTTGTGTCACTCTCTCTCTAATGCATGTAAGAAACCAACTCCAACTACTAAAAGATTATTCCTCTGCAATAGCAAATGCAAGTGGAAAAAGTTGATTGTTAGCATCACCTCCCATTACAATTAGCATTTTACCTTTATATCTCCCATACAAGTAAGTAGCGTCTACACTTATAATTGGTCTTCAATGTTTCAAGCCTTTGATTGATGGTGAAAAAGCCCAAAATACACAATGAAACATAGCTATTTTTTGGTTTCTTGATAAGTATACCTCCACAACACAATGGCCTCATTATACTCATGAAAGGCAGCCATAAATTTAGGCAATACTCTATATGATGCATCCCAATCTCCAAATATCTTTGTTATTGCATTCTGTTTTGCTTCCCACATCTTTGTGTATGAAACTGTATAATGAAAATTTGTCTTTCACTCTCTCTTTCAAAGCAGCAACTGTGATAGACGGTTCAACTTTTACTTGGCTTTCCATCTCTTCTGCTAATAAGTTTGAGTCTAGATGTAGATGATCACAACTTAGACTTGGGTAAACACATGTATGTGGACCAATATATTGTGTAATTTCAAAAAGATGGTGACTTTTGCATTGAATTGCACGAAGTCTCTATTTATAGCCACTCTCTTGTTGCCTTTTATGCCTTAATGACCAAATCTTTTTGGTAGATTCAACAACTTCAAACTTCTGATGCCTTTTAATAGAATATAGTTTTATAGCCCTTTATAGTTCACTTTTTTCTTTTAAAATCAAGCCTTTATGCAACTCATGATCAAGGTTCCAACTATCAACTTGTTTTATGGGTTTCCAACTATTGCTAGCAACATTCTAAACCTTCTCAACATTTTTGAAAAAAAAAAAAAAAATCTGGCTCATGTAATGAAACTTTTTTCGAGGTATAATGTGTTTGTAAGCCTTCACTATCTATGTCTTCTTCTTCTTGATTTTCACCAGATCTATTTTCGTCATCTTTCTCCTCCTCAAAAAACTCATTACACACGTTCATACCTTGAGATACATCAATATTCTCATTTTCTATCATTTGCTGCACTGCATTTATAACTAAACTTGAGTCTTTACCATAAAGACTAGTAATTCTATGATTTGAAAACCCATATACATTCCCAAGTATGGATGCTTGGCCCTATATTGAATATATAAAATAATATAAAAAATATGCCAATTAAAATAATTTATTCTGAATGCAAAATTAAAAAAAAATACTAACTCGAGCATGTAACATAACATCATTCTCCTGTGAAGGCAACTGTGTAGACAAATTGGAACGTATAAGTTGATCTCCTTCCCCATGTTCAACATTTTCATTTAAGTTTAATTCCACATTGCTTATTGAAGGATGAATCAATGGAATTTCAAGCATAATACCTACACTTGAATCCTTTACAACAGGTAATCGTATATATTTAATCATAGATGCTTAAACTACGATTAGAAATCGACAAATCAGATTCAAACGGAACTGGTGTCTATCCAAACTTGTAATACGATACATCTCATCTAACAATTTATCAAAATTGGTTGTAGATTCAACTTAATTGCCTTCATAGGAGGGCCATCATAACATAGTCCATCTGGTCCTTCCATAATTCGACCATTCCAATAACAAAAAATAGGAACTTCTCTTTCAGCCATAATTCAGCTAAAATATTAATAAAAAATATTAATACATTAAATAATTAACAAGTAAATACTTGTAACAAGTAAATAATTCATCACATATAATACAATTTTCATAAAATTCAAAGATTATTTTCCCATTAAAGAGAGGATTAAAATGTAAGAAAATATTTATAACAAAATTGAGATATCATTTAAACATGATCGGTGATGATAAACCCTGTCACTAAAAATTGATGCTATTTCAACCACACTTAAATATGCATGAGTCTTATGGTATTGGTAAAAAAAAATAGCTGTAGGTTTTTATTTAGAACTTTTCTAAAGAAAACAATATAGGAGTTTAGAAGTGCTAGGTTCTTATTCAAAGCTTACTGAGTGAGATAACTCCAGATGAGAGAAGAGATAAAGAGAATAATCTGGTGCCACTTGAGAGAGGAGAGTTTTTGATGAGTAAATCTGATAGTGGTGGCTTGGGATAGAAAACTTATAAAATAGAGTACCGACGGAGTTAAAGGAGATCGATGGCTAAAGAAAATCTTATTTTTTTTAAATAAAAAAATAGGATGACATGGCAAATAATAATGACTTGGCACTGATAGACCTAAAACAACCCTATTTCTCCAAATAAGATTAAAACAACTTTATTTTCACAAATAAGATTTTAAACAACCTCATATTTAAACAAAAAAAAAAACTTGGCAATTCATATCATCATTTCGTTTTTCATGCTTTGTCTCATTTCAAGTATGAAAGATATTACCAACACAAACACGAAACAAATAATTAAATATTTCTAATTCCAAAACATGAAAATAACATGGTTGTTATATGCGTTCTACATGACTCGACCCAACTGACACATTTACAACTAATTTGTTTAAATTTGACACAGCACAACACAATTAAAATTTTACACAACATGATTAAAATTTACACGACATAAATAATATGTATAACATGAATAACACATATAAAATGATTAAACATGAATAGTATGTATTAATAACTCAAAATTTTTTTAATAAAAATATAAAATTAAACAAAATTTGCAAAAACCTTAAACTAAATATCTACAATGAGAAAGAAGTCCCTGAGCCCATGAATTTGCTAGGGTATGCATCATGCACATCTATATCTACATACATATATATATATATATATATAATCTATATATCTATACATACATATACATACCATGAATTTTAAGTCCTTAGGGACTATAGTGATATTTTTTAAATGTGTAAGGATAGATTTATCATTTTAATTTTCCTATCATTTATCATTTATCATTTTCTTGTTATTTTGGTTTTATATATATCACATGTATTTTTTTTATTCATGGTAGCAGAGAAAGAAAGGAGAGAAGAAAAGAAAAAAAAAAGAAAAAAGAAAGAGAAGCAGAGGGAGCAAAAATAATTTATGTTTATGTTCGTATTTTTTTTGAATATTTAAAATATTGTGCATTTTTACGTGTTAATATATTTAGGTTATTTTTATTTTATTTTTACACGTTCATCTATTTTTGTCACGTTTTTATTATTTTTCATGTTGTATTTTTATTATTTTCTATATATGTAGTGTTTATGTTATTTTTCATATATTTAAAATATTATAAATTTATATAAAAATTTTTATACGTTAATTATTCATTTATGTATATTTTGACACGTTCATATATTTGTATTGCGTTTATATTATCTTTCATGTTACCTTTATATCATATGTCAATTCATCTTATATTATACATAGTTGGTCATTATGATTCAATTTAAACTAAATTTTACACTACATATATATATTTATACTACATATATATAAGCGCCAATACTATGCATTTTAAAGAGGTTGGTATACATAGAATTATAGATTGATTTAATATTTGTATTTGACCTGCTTGAAAAAATTATTTTATTTATCTTCTATACTACCTATTATTTTTTAGTCTTAGAACTTAAGAGAATATTTCTTTAAAGGCTTAAAATACTTCTGTCTTTTCCTTTATTTTGTTTGGTATTGGTTACATTAATTAAAAAAATCTATAATTAGAGGTATTCTTTAAATTTTTTATGTTATTTTGGTTATGTTATTGTGAAGCTTTTAGTTTCTTGCCGGTTGCACGTGATTTTAAGGATATTTAATTTTATTTTAGTATTTTAATAGTTGATAGATTGATGAGATTATCTGAAAAGGCTTGGTGAAAAAATTTAAAGAAAAAAGACAAAGCATGAGAGGCTATTTTTTTTTTGATAGATTAGTAGATTCGTGGAGTAAACAAACGAGAGATATAAAGCCAAAAATAGTTTTCATTCTTTTTTCTCTTCATTAGTTTTTCTAGGTTCTTTTTCTTCTTCTTCTTCTGTTTATTTTTGGTTTAATAAGTTCTCAATAATCTAAGTAGGTGGTTTAATGGTGACAGCGATGATGGAGGTGGAAATGATAGCATCTCGCATCGAGAATATCTCTCCCACAACCACTGTTTACAATGTTAAAATGTTGTTTCAAAGAACAGATAATAATTGTTGAAATGCAAAGTATATTTTATTTTTCAAAAATCTTAACCAACAATTCTTTTTACTTATTACCAAAATTTTATTACATATGCGTTCTTATTAGCATACATACTTCATCTTCATCATAATTTTTCTTATCCTAAATGTCTTTTATATTTCTTTTACTATCATTGAAATTAATGAAATTTATATAAATTAAATATTAAATAATGAATGTATAATTAATTTATAATTTTTATTAATATTACAACACAAACAAATAGTTCCCGCAGCATAGCAAGGGCATAATGCTAGTTATTATTATTTTTGAGTCCTAAAGGACTCTAGTGGTATTTTTGAAATATTTCCTCATATTTTGTCATTTCTTTTAGGGTGAGCATTTGATTTGTTCGGTCTTAAGATATCGATATCTGATTAAATTGATCAAACTATTGGAATCAACCGACTTCGAGTATGAAACTAAACTTATAGTCGGTTTGTTTGGTTTAACTGTCTATTTGAATTAATGTGAGGTGAATAAACATAGGTTAATGGTTGGGTACTTGGATAGGCTAGCTAATGGAGAGTTGAGTTTGTTGGTTTTTGTTTATGGATATGTGTTAAGTTTGGATTTTATATTGTTGATTAGTTCAGTTTATAAAAAAAAAAAAAGTGATTAAACATGTTTAAACCGAATTAGGGGATGATTGCAACCAAAATTAAAAGAACCAATAACCATCGGTTTCAATCAATTTTTTCGGTTGCCCAAATATTTGCTTGCCACTAATTTCCTTTTCTTTTTCTAGCTTCTATTGTAATAGACCATAACATAAGCATTTCATTCCCTTTTCTTGCTATATCCTTACTGCTGCAACATGGTCAAGATACAAATCATGAGCAGCCAAACTTTAAAAGTGTGTATATCCTTTGTTCCTATATATATAATTATTTTTTATTTCTAGGGGCCATATCATTATCTTTTTTTCTTTTTTTGAAGACTAAGTCTTTAAGATGAGTCGGTCACTCAACTTAACCTTAAATAGTCATTATGAAACGACCATTTATCTTGGAGTCACCACTAATCTATTTAGGCTAAGTGAGATTGATAACCTACCAAAGTTCATATTTTAAGGGTTATGAAATCCTTAAAACAAACTCCGAGGTCTGTGATAATACTAGAGATGTCATGAAAAAGTTTGAGAGTGGAATACAATCACGAGTAAGGATCGATCCCTATCATGATGCATGTTAATCGGTACTCCATTAGTTATGTGTTAATTTAAATATAATTTTTATCCAGTTTCAGTATCTAATATTTAATTATAATTCTCATATATCAAAATAAAATTTTATGAAATAAATTTAATATTTTGTTTGATAAAATAGGGTTTCAATATTTTTTAAAATCAAAATATCTTCGGCATACCACTGAAAGACTAGAGGAACACGAGAGATTTTATCACTATCTCTTTCGTACCCCACTAGAGGACCAAAGAAATACGAATGGTTTTTATTTTTATAAAATTCATGAAAAATCTCAATTTTCTCACTTTTGAAAAAGGTATAACTTTGTTTAAAATAATTGATAAGATGAGTTCCATATTCTAGCAAGCACACCTATAGACTATTTCAAATCAGGTACATTACCATGATTTATTAAAAGCTTCTAATTTTATCAAAATTAATAGAAACTTATCCTAAGACTCAGACTTGGCCAAAGATACCGAAATTCCTCTAAAGTACACCTTCCACATGAAAGTGTCCTAGTAACCTAAAGGACTGAATGACATCATAAACCAATGAACCTATTCCTATTATACACCTTTGATATGAAATCATCCTATTGATCACTTAAGACTTGGTTCTAATATCAATTACTAACATGTTCTTAGGGTCTACCTTCGATGTAAAAGTATTCTAGTTACCTAAAGGACTCGATGACATCATAAGAGAATGAACTTATTCTTCTTATGCACCTTCGACATGAAAGCATCCCAGTGATCACATAGGACTTGGTTTTAATATAAATTACTAAAATATCCTTAAGGTCTACCCTTAGTATGAAATCATCTTGAAAACGCAAAAAGACTCGATAATGATATGAAATGACAATTTTACCTTAAATGGGTAACTTTGATATCAAAGATGACCTAAAATACAAAATTTGGTAATTGGTCCCTAAATTTCTCAAAATTGTATATTAGCCTTAAAATGGTTGAAAATGGTAGAAATGTTTCAAAATGACCAAAATATTCTAAATGGGTAATGTAGTCTGGGAAATGACCAATTTAACACTCAAAATGAAAGGATTTACTAAAAGGTTTAAACTTTCCAATTTTGCAATTTGATCACTAATGATTTAAAATCACAAATAAACATCAAATACATCAAAATTAACATAGAAAATTTATCAAATTTCACAAGGACCATTCGGCCGAGAACCCTTGCCCTTGGAACAATATTTTTAATTTTTACAAATTAACCCTTAGACTTTATAAAATTAAAAAATGACCTCTAAACGGTTAAAAATGTATGAAATGCATTTAAACATGTTTAAATTGCATGAAAAACACTCTTAAAGGTCCATTAAGCATTCGACCAAGCTTTAATGGCCTTGGAAAAAATTTTACAATTTTCACAATTTAGTCTCAACTTTCAAACCTTACAAAATACTCTTAAATATCATTAAAACACAAATGAAAAATTAACCAAAGGCCACAATTATTTTTGACCATCACAAAACAACCAAGAAAATTTTTTCTCAACATGGTTACTGAAAAATCAACATATTCCTAATTTCTACTAAGCTTAAATCATGATAATTACATTAAATTATGATAAAAATAAATATATAAGCATATTTTATCAACTACACACATGAAAATACCAAGAACATAATGTAATCATAACATATCTACATAATAAAATACACAACATATCAATAAAATCATGTTTTCCTAATGAAAATCAAATTTTGGTCAAGAAAAGTCAAATTTAACACCTAATTCAAGAAAAATGTTCATGGCTTTCAACGCTTGGCCTTTTAACATGGATCAAAATCTATGAGGACAAGTAATTATTACGCTTACTAAAAGGATGAAATATGATGGAAATAAACCAAAATCAAAATTTTCTGAGTAAAACTACCTTAAAAGTTTGAAAACTTGAGGGGTGAAAGGCTTGAAAATTCTTAGAGAAAATTACCAATTTTTCTATCCAAGCCATTCCCCTTTAGATGAAAGCATCCTCCCTATATATAAGAGGAAAGATTCGACCAAGAGGAGAAAAAAAATCATCTAGGCCGAATTTGGCTCTTAGTTTTCTTTATTAGTCTTTTTTTAATTAATAAGGCTTAATTAAATTGTTTTATAATTTTGTACTAATTATCATGCATGACTCATTATCTAGAGCATGGCTTTCATGATGATTATGAAAAAACTCTTAATTAGATAAAAACAAGTTTTAAGGATTAAATTATAACAAATTAGAAATTACGCATTTAAGAAATAAATTTTCACATAATAAATACAATTAAAAATTTAATTAAAATAGGTTTGCTGAGTTTGTTAGAAAACAAAAATGTGCTTATTGGGTTTGTTAGAAAATTAATAGGCTTATTAGGCCCATTAGTAATATTTAAAAGCTTTGAGCCTATGAAGTGGAAAAAAAAATTTTGGCCTATTATAAAATAAAATTAATAACATTTCCACATAAAAATTTCGACAAGAATTTTCAAGAATTTTTATGTGCAAGAAAAAGGCAATTAAAAATTTTAAACTCGTAAAACTTTGTAAGCAAAAATCCTTATGGATGAAAATTATATTTCACAAAAATGAATTGGAATCCCAAAAACCTAAATCTAAGCTATTTTCTTCAAATATATAAAAATATTTAAAATTCTAAACTCTAAAAAAATTTACAGATAAGAAAAAGTTCATATTTTGGAGACAAGAAAATTCCAAAATACGTTCAAATTTATAAAAATGAATTAAATGCAACATATTACTTAAAATATTAATCAATAAAAATAATAAAGATAAAATCTTGAAATCTGAAATAAATTTTATCAAGAAAAAATTAGCAAATATGACACTCGCGGTACTGTGAAAAACTCAAAATTAATGATAAATTTAACAACTTGACACATCATGGTACAAAATGCCAACACTTATTATTTCTTGAATAATTTTTATTGTTTAGTGAGTATCAACATAAATACTGCACAGATATTAGTAAAATATAAGATGGTTAACTCTTAAAATTTCACAAAAATTTTTTGGACAAGTTATAAAAATAGGGAAATTTGATCTTATCATCATATCCAAAATTTAAGTTCTAAAATTTGACAAAATTTATTTAAAAACTAATTTTTCTTTTGGATATTCATTCTTTTTATTCAAGATTTATTTTCTACAACCCTCGAAACTGTACTTTTTTCATCATATGTATATACAGTCATTTAGGCATGACTAAATAAGTCTAAAAACTGCCTAGTCCACCTAGAGGAGGTAAACCCCAACTAGGGCGTCTGCTAGGTTCTCAGTATTGAATATTTAGGACTATCGATAAAAAGGCTTAGATAAAATTATGTGTCTAGAGTTGCCTCTCTTTGGCAATTGCTGAAAATCACGAACAGTCCAAAGACCATAGACAACTTTCTTTTTGGGTCATAAAATCTTGAAAAATAAACTTAAAAGAATGTACATTAAAACAAAATAACCAAGGGTAAGACCTTAGGCCAGAATAGTGATTAAGATGGAACCTAGGTTAAGAGAGTTGACCAGGGCAAAACCTTGATAGTCAATGAGGTTGATCAAGGTGAAACCTAAGTCAAAAAGATTTGACCATGGCAAAATCATGATACATTAAGCTGAAATACTTAATATCTTTATGTTCTTGATGTTATACTTTAAAAGCTTAGTTTTTTAGGCATCATTCAAATGATTAATAGTTATATATACTCAATTACTAATAGAAACAAAGTTGTTTATATAAAGGAATATGAAGTGGAAAATCATCATAGCAAGGCTAGATATAATGGGATGCCTAAGTGAATATTTGTTGTGAGCTGATTAATCACTTACTTTGGCATGCTTACAATGCTTTTTAAGATTGTTGCAGTTATAATAATTCTTATTTTCATTGTCTGAAAGTTTCACTTTCTCTTTGCATATATGCGGTGTATCGAATTGGCTTTTCATGAAGCTTTGATAAGACAAAAGAATAACTTGCTTACATAGACAAATAAGATGAAGCCAAACTACAAGTATGAAATTTTATTTGTTTTCCTATTATTTATATATGTTTCCTAGATGTTCTGGGTAATTTTTCTTATGGTTAATCTTGATGTTCTTATCTTTTTATGATTGTGACAAATATTCACTCTTTGATTTAGAAAAAAAAGGTACTTTAGGTTGCACCCATTAAAAGACTAGTTGCATTTAAAGGATAAATGCTTCTAAAAAACTCAAAATTAAAAATGTTTTTTTTTTTTTACTTTCTTTCTTAATTATCCATTTTTTAATGACTTAAATATTTTTTAGATTCCTATTTTGAAAGTTCATGGAAAAAAATAGGTTACTTTGGCAATTGTAGAGCCATAGTACTCTATTTAAAGATATTCCTAATGGTTTGTTCTTTATTTCTTCCTATGTTATTTAAATTATTGGTTTTATGACTCGTATTTTTATAGTATCCTACGATAGGTTTGTTTGATGTTATAGTTATAGATCTTAATAGCTTATTTCCTTTGTTTTTCATTATTGAGTCTTTCTCTTAGCATTTTCATCAAAATATCTTAAGATGCTGCTTTTTTAGTTTAACTTTGTTTCTGTCATTCCCCCAAATTATTTCTACTAAGTTTTTTAAATTTGTGTTTATATTCCTTATGTTTTAAAACTAGATTTCTAAGTATTAGATATTAGTCTGGAACTATGATTTCAATAGAGGACATATGTTGTTCATTTTCTACAGTGGCATTCAAGTTGTCTAGAAAGAAAACTAGTAACATTTTCATACAGCTTCATATTATTCTCTTTGGAAAGAGTAGAAAGGTAATTTTCTTATTGTCATGTATTTTATATGTTTTTATCAACCATTTCCAATATTTTGTTTAGTTCTTTTAATTTGATGATAATGGCATACTAGACCTACAAACATGTAAAAACAAAGTCTACACTGCTACATGTATGGTTGAATATAGGCATGTGTCTTTGTAAGGAAACTATACTTAGATGGTTCTTGGTTGTTATAGAAATACTTTATTGATTAGTTTCCAATTTATCAAACTGATATTCCTTGCTCTTGCAGGTTATTCAAATTAAGAGTAATATTTTTAGATTTTTTTAGTTTTGTGTGGCATGAAAATAAGGTTATAAACACCAAATTCTATCCAGGCCCCTTTCAAGTAAACCATGCTCATCTGAGACTTCAAATAAAATACACTTTTCTTTTTCCTCAATCGAGTTGTGACATTCCAAGACTTAATTGGAAGGTTATTAAAAAGAAAGACCCTTGAGTGCCACATTGCTAGAGGTGACACAATGCAAACATAGGAAAAAAGAAGGTTTGAAATGCCTATAGACCAAATTGAACAATAGGAAACTTTGGAATATAAAAAAATGTCATTTCATGAAATTCATGAAAATGCATTGATATATTTCATTAAAGTACTAATACATCATCGGGTTTTGATCATTTCAGGCCTGGAGCATGCATCTGTATCAATACAAGACCATATTGATACAATACAATTCATATTGTATCGATAAAATGTGCCCTTGTATTAATACAATGTCAGGTTTTATGGTTTTTTATAGTTGTAGAAGCTATTGTATTGATACAAACACCAAATGTATGGATAGTATTTTTTTCACCATAAGCAACATTTATCACCCAAATTTTCTTACATTTCACCTTCTTAATGGCCTTGGATTACTTTATTATCATGCAAGGGGTATTGTACTAATGTTTTTACATCAAAACATGAGCATGAGAACCATATACATAGCTTAAGCCATTAAAGCTTGAATAAACTAGGGATAAGTTAAATGAATTATCTAGGTTTACTTGGGAACCAAATGATACCTAGTTTAGTTGTTTCCTGACTATTTTAAGTTAATTTAGCTAAAATTCAATAGGTACTATTATAGGTTAGAGTTAAAAGCTCTTTCTTACATTAGACCAAGAGAAACTTACTCAAGGTGGGGGTTTCTTCTTGAAGGCATGCAGTAGAGTTTATTCACCAAACTCAGTTAAAACCATTCCCTATTTAAGAGGATTTCAACTTTTGATCATACCCCAATGGTATAAAGGGATTGCTTACAAATAAGCATGGGTGTGTTACCAAGAAATGGGTGATAGTGCACAGAGATGAGAGGTGATAAGCCAAGAGGTGTTTTAAACATCCTTGCATGTTCTTGGAAGAGCTGATTTTTAGCTAAAGGAAACTAGAAAGAAAAATGAGAAAGAAAAAGAGAGAAAATGAGAAAAAAAAGAAAGAGAAAGGAAAAAAATAAAAGAGTTCTGGAAAGCTAGCATCAATATGGCTTTTCTACTTGGTTTTGACTTATTCTTCTCTTTTTCATGTGAGCTTGATGATCCTAAGCTATAGTTTGGTTGATGATTTGAGCTAAAAGACTAAAAACCATGTTTATGGTTTAAATCTTAAGCTATGATTTCTAAATTTTTTTGTTTTTTTGCTAATTTTTGTTTAAAGTTTCATAAAAATTAATTTTCCATCAAGAAAACTTGTTTTTATACATTTCCAAGTACGGTTGCATGATTTATGGTTGTTTTCATCATGTTACTTTCTTTGTTTTTTCCATTATTAGCTGTCTCATGTTGTATATCATTCATATCATGCATATTGCATGCATTTCATGATATATTTTATGCCAAATGCTCATAGATTACATGTTCATGCATTTTCCATGAAAATGTTATGATTATGGCAATGTCACCATGCATATCTGTAAACCTATATATGTTCATGTTAATGAGATAGTTTGTGCATAAAAATCTTGTGTGATGCCATTCTTGTATGTTTGTTGGCAAACAAGATGTTTATGGTTGCATTTAGGAGCGGTAAAAGCTTAAAAGGACCACTCTACAATTTTTTCCATGATGTTTTCATGCATATTAAAGATTACTATATCATTTCATGTATTTAGGTACATTTAAGTAATTCTATGATTTAGAAACTATTAAACGATTTCATGCATTTTAGAGATATTAAGGTCTTTTTCTATGATCTAGGAATTATTTTATCATTTCATACATTTTAATGATTTTTATGTTATTCCATGCATTTTTTTGATATTACTATATAATTTCATGCATTTTAGGTACTATTATGAAATTTCATGCATTCTAGCACTATTTTAGTCATTTTCCATGACTTAGGGACCTTTATGTCATTTCATGCATTTTAGGGTCATTTTAGTAATTTGCTATGAGTTAAGACCTTTTATGTAATTTCATGTATTCTAAGGTTATTTTAGAAATTTCTGTGATTTATGGACCATTTATGCAATTTCATGCATTTTAAGGTTATCTCACATGATATAAGGTTGTTTAGCATTGTCCATGCATTTTAAGGCCATTCAGAATATTTTGCATAATCTAAGGTCATTTTAGAGATTTCCATCTCTTTGGGATCATGCAAGAATGTTTGTGTCGAAATATGTCTGTTGGGGGTATCTAGGTAATACTACCTCAAAAAACCATTCTTAGGATCATGTGAGAACCTTCATGTTGAAACATGTCAATTAGGGGTATTTAGGTACTATTACCTTAAAATCGAGTCCTTAGGATCATGTGAGAACCTCTGTCGAAACATGTCCGTTAAGGGTATTTAGGTAATATTACCATAAAACCAAGTTCTTAGGATGAGTTCTTTGGATCATATGGGAACCTTCTTGTTGAAACGTATCCATTAGGGGTATTTAGGTAATACTACCTTAAAACCAAGTCCTTAAGATTATGTGAGAACCTTCATGTCCAAATATGTCCATTAAGGCTGTTTAAGGGATAGTACCTTAAAACCAAGCCTAAGGTCATGTGAGAACTTTCGAGTCCATGGAGGTTATTTAGGTAATAGTGCCTTGAAACTAAGTCTAGGGTCATGTGGGAACCTTCATGCCGGTACATGTCAATTAAGGTCATGTGAGAACTTCGCATCGATGCATGTTCTTTAGAGACTTTTAGGTGCTATTAAGCAAAAAAATCGAGCTTTTATTTTCATTAATTGTAATATATGTTTTATTAAAATCCAAGGCAATACTCTTAAGTTAAAATAGTTCATGGATATGCTTTCGGCATATGGAAGTTATCTGATGGATTATTTTAAACAAAAAAATACCCTTTTTAAATGAGTAAATTAAAATTTTTGAATCTTCCTGAGAAGTAAAATTTTTGCAGTCCTCTAGGTTTTCCAAAAAGGTATAGAAAATAGCTTGATTTTCAAAGTTAATTGAAACTTTATATTCTTAAAATTGCAATAATAATATTAATTTTAAATGATTTTGAAATGTAGGAAATAAACTAAATATCAAAAAATTAAAGCCAATTTTAATCGATTAGGACAAAATAGAATTAATAGGTATGTTTTATGGGTCTCGCAGAGCGAACATGTCTTTCTCTACAAACCAACTCCCGAACCCTTTTTTACATGAATCTGTTGTTAATACATATATCTCGGAGTTTGTTTTCGAAGATTTCGTAACCCTCAAAAGATAAACTTTTGTAAGTGACCAATCTTAACTAGCCAAAACAAATTGGTGGTAGCTCTAAGTTAATTGGCTATTATGAAATGGTCATTTAGGTTTAAGTTAGACGAATGATTCAATCCGATAATTAAGTCCTATCTGAATACAGGAAAAGAAAAATAAATTTATTTGATCCAAGTATGGCATGTTAGATTCGCGTTTGGCATGTTACAATAGAAGAAAGAGGATTATAAAATTAAGAAGCATAATTTTTGTTGCATATAATCTTTCTTCCATATAAATCATTAATATTGCTTAGCTTGCATATGGTATTACTTAGTTTATATGTCATTCGCATTCAACATTAGACAAGGATACTAATTTTGCTTCCATGTCTTTTATTTTCAATCCTTCAAACTGAAACATCAATGTTTCTGATTGTTAATTCTCCATTGTTGTTAGATTGCCAGGGAGAACATTACCAAGTGGTTGACTTATTTAGCTTTGCAATGCTTATTATGCAAAAAACTTTTCAAGTTGATGTTCAAGGGTACAAGTAACAAACAATTTGTTATTGAGCCACTATTTTTTCTCGTAATATATGGAAATATATACTTATGGTTGTTGAAACTTCTAGGATACTAATAAAAGAATGGAATAACATATAACTGTTGTAGAAACCTAAATTTATCCGGGCTGTCTGTCCCCAAAAGTCCTAAGTGTCCGAGAACGAAAATGTAGTGGCCACTCTAATGGAGGTCAACTTCCACCAGAGGGGTTTCACATTTTTATAATTTTAATCAGTCATATGTAAATTCCTATCTATACACATGATGTAAAAATCCATTTTCTCAGGTAAAAAGGATGAATCCGCAAAGGAAAAATTTTTGTTTTTAAACAAGTTCGTGACAAATATTAGAAATTACCTCTGCGGAAGATCTCATGGTTAATTTTTCTATTTTTAAGAATTTTTTGAGATTTTTCTAAAAAACTTGGGAAATTAACCTTCGTATATTTTTATCGATACCTATGTGGCATTTATGCTGATATGCACTCCTAAAAATTAGAAATATTCAATGAAAATTTTGTGTTGGGATTTTATACCATAAAGTGTCAAGTTGCTCATTTTTTAATTAATTTAGAATTTTTTTCCAAATATCGCGAGTATTTTACTCGTAAATTTTTTGGGTAAAATTATTTCAAATTTCAAATTTGACTTTTTATCTTTATCATTTTATAAAGTAATATTTTAAATAATATGTTTTATTTAATTCATTTTATATAATTTTTAATGTATTTTTTGAAAATTTTCTCAGTTCTAGAATATGAACTTTTCATTATTTGTAAAATTTTGGTATAATTTTTTCAAGTTTTAAATTTTAAAATTCTTTAAATATTCACATTCAACTACCATTAAATCAGCTTTTTAAAATTCATTTATTTATTATAAATTTTAGAATTTTTCCCATTTTAAAATACGAAGTTTCTTTATTCTGTAATTTTTTGGAAAGATTTTTCTTAGTTTATAATTTTTAGAATTCTTTAAATATTATTATTTAATTCATATTAGTTTTTTTTTTTTTGAAAATTTTAATGCATTTTATAAGTTTTAGAATTTTTTGTTTACCAAGATACGAGTTTTATACTTTGTAAATTTTTTTGGCAAGATTTCTTCAAGTTTCTAATTTTTTTCA
Organism: Adansonia rubrostipa; assembly: GCA_038381775.1. Lineage (NCBI taxonomy): Eukaryota > Viridiplantae > Streptophyta > Magnoliopsida > Malvales > Malvaceae > Adansonia > Adansonia rubrostipa. The sequence goes on along the minus strand of JBBYHM010000002.1, from coordinate 1,123,565 downwards.
CTTCTTTAAGCATTATTATTTAATCCATATTAAATCAACTTAGAAAATT
>JBBYHM010000002.1:1107750-1122902 GCA_038381775.1 Adansonia rubrostipa | reverse complement strand
GCTACTCTTTATTTGTCCCTTCGAATAAAAATATATAATAGCTGAGTTTTGAAATTGTATTTGTTTGTTTGTTAGTTAGTTTGTTTTAATCGGTTATGGAGTTTCCTTTGTACTAATACTTTATTTTAAGTCCAATTCTTTTCCTTTTCTTTCTTAACAAATAATGAATTTAAAAATTAGACCGGTGAACGGGTTACTGAAGCATCCACTACCCATGAAGGCGTGGTGGGAAGGAAGTGAGATGGTGGAATGGGAGAATTGGGCTAGGAATCAACTCATGGCTGCTGGCTCTGACTTGCTTGGCAAGTTCTCTTATCTTCAGGTGTGTGTGGGTATATATATATTATCAATTCATAAATGTGTCCTTCATATTGATAAAAAGTAAAAATTATTAGATTCTTTTTCTTGTTGCTGCTTTTACTATTCGCTTTTCACTTTTGAAGCGATGAGCAAAAATTTTAACATTGGGGCCTATGAGTAAAAGAAAAATAATTTTGAAGAATTAAAACATCAAATAAATCTTTTTGTTTAAAAAAGCTATTATATTTTAGTTGGCCCTTTCTTTAGTTATTTACTCAATCTTTTAGCCACATAGAAGAAAGCAAGTAGGAGAATAATGGTGAGTTGGTTTTTTCTTAATAAGAGATAGGAGTGGGAGGATGGAAAGGGGTGGGTGACTTTGTTTGCTTATGCTTAGTTAAGAGATAAGAGTTATAGGAGTGAAAATAGAAGTGTGTGCTATCTTTATCCGTGCCAACTAAAAGCGATCCTCTCCAATTGGAGAGATTAGGGAAGAGAAAATGGGAGAAATGTTAGTTGAGTGTTGCAGTCACTATGAAATTCATATCTAGTTAAGTTTTATTTTTATCTACAGTTACCAATGGGTTTGACATTAAATAATGGGCTTTCCTTTCCTTTCCTTTCACTTTTCAACTCTACAAAGCAATGGATGAAAACAAGATTTTCTCTCCATGTGCTTTTACATCTTTCCAAACTAGTACATTAGTTGAAATAAACTGTTCTTTTTCCCCTTTTTGTCTTTTTCTTCTCAACTTCCTATAGTTTGAACTAGGCAAGATTTAGGCTTTGGCTGGATTTTTGCAATTTGTTTTTACTTTTTCTTAAAACAGAAGCAGATGGTGGAATGTAAATCATATGTTATTAAAAATAACCAAACAAGTTAATTATCTGTTTTAGAAGTGAATTGCTTTCTAGGTGAGCATGATTATAGTTCAATAATGCCTGCATATGCATTTCTAGATGATTTCAACACTTTCTTGTTGTATATGATAATATCAACTTGTCTATGTAAATTTTAAAATTGAAAACTGTTCCTTGACTACATTTTTGATTGAGGATCTAGTTGTGTTATTTTGCATGATGTTCTTGTTTTTAGCTTTTGAGTTTTTTAAATTTAGTTAAGATTGTCTTTTCTGCTTTGTAGTACATAGTTTTTGCCAAAATGTTGCTCCTGAAGACAAGAGATCTACTACTTGAAGCAAGTGTCTTGTCCTCATTTAAAATCAAGAGCATTTCTTGGTGGCTGTTTAGAACTTTACTTATTCATCAACGGATTTTGGATGAGCGGTCTTCTTCCCTTTTTGAATTATTACAAGTATTTAAGAGTGAAACTTCAAGTCATTTTGGAAGTTTGGAAAAAGTGGCAGGTTACTGGGGTGCTCAATTGCAAGATGGGGAAGCATCTACAATTGTTTCATTGGTTCATTTAGAAGCAGGGGTGCTAGAATATATTTATGGCCGACTTGATCCTTGTAGGTGAGTTTCAAGGAAGCACGATCTATTGGATTTTATTACAGAAATATTAATCTTTATTTCAAAAGATACTGAACAGAGTTGATAGGAATATTATATGCAGTTTGAGCTTGTCTTTATGGAACTGTACATATATGCGTGGAGCTATTTGTTTTACATCCCATGTGAAAACACGTTTTTCCATCAATTAATTGCACATTATGTGGATCCTTCAGCATTTGAGAGATTAGAATGTTCCAAGTCACATATTTTGCTAACGGGTTTTACGTGGTGGACCATACCTATTCCCAAGGCATGGTAATTGCTTGAAATTTTTATTTTGAGTGTCAGTATCTTTATGCCATGTGTGAAATATGAAGAGGGCAATGTGCTTATTAAATAATAGGGAAAAATATTGAAAGCCCAATATTCTAACTTTGGGAGATAATGCTCATACGTTGCGATTTTTCTCTGCAACACAAACCATTTTTTAATTCTCCAAACCATGATTATTTAATACATAGCCTGAAGTTCCAAATGTTACACTAGCTGCTTTTGTTTTCAAGCTTATTTTTGTTCATTACAGGCGAGCTTTGGAGTCAGCAGAAGCGGCAGCTGGTCTTCAGCTCTCTGTTACTGGCGTTCTCGGCTTACGTACTGTACATCAGGTAAATGTTGAGAAGGTTTTAATAATTCCTTTGTTTATGAATTCTTGTTCAATTACGCTTAACGTTAGGAATAATTTTTCCTTAGGTAGAGCCAAAGGCACAAATGATATTGGTTGCAAATACAAGCTCAAAATCAGTAAATGGTGACATCAACACCTCCATAGCTCCTAGCATACAGTTTTCTGGTCCAAACGTCAGTGAAGTCTCTGACATATTTATGACCCCAAAGCTGGTAGAGAATGGTAATGGTTTTGGAAAGAATGAGTGTGGTGATGCTGCGGCCACTTTAACAGCGGTCCAGCAGGCAGTGGTTTTAGCACAATGCCTGCTAATTGAAAAGGGTGCCCCACATGATGAAATGCAAGGTGAGGGGATCAGATATATTTGTCTACTGGACTTTCTGCTGGTATGAGCAGTGCATTGGTTTTCTCTGCGCTTATATATATATATATATATATATTTGTAACATGACATTAGAAATATTTTGTTAAGGCACAATTATTGCTCAAGAGGAAACTTCAGAAAATAAAATCTTTAAAATACCTGCTACCAGTAGGTATGAATTTGAATTCATTGCGGGTGCCTTTCAGTAAAGCAAGGACAATAGTTAGGCATAGCATCCTTATGTAATCAAGGAAAAGGTTGTGACAGCATGAATATTTTGTTCATTATGTATCATATGACTCTCATCTAGTATATATTATATTTCTTCCAGCTTTAGATTCATGCATTTTCTTGTGCAAGCATAGATATATGGCCTCCAAAAATTACATCCTGGGATTAAACCAGTGCTTCTGTTCCCAAATTTTTTTTCTTTCTTTTTCATTCCTGGTCATCTTTCAATTAGTCTACCTCCAACCAGTCCTTTCAAATTAATAAACTGATTCTTTCTCTTATGCTTCCTTTTTCTTCTCAAATTTTAGCTTGTTTGACTTGGTTGGGGGTTTCAGTAATGAGTACAAAAGTGCTTTCGAATATAAATTATTTGAAATAATTAAGAACAAACTATTTTTTAATTTTTTTTTATTGATTTGTCTATCAGTTACTCATTGCTTCTTTCTATAGGAGTTTCAACTTCTAGCCTCCATAAACTTATTTTAAAACTTTTAAAGAAGTTCTTCATGTCCAGTTATGCTAACCTCCATCTCTTCAGTCTCAGAGAAGTTGCAGGAAAAGCGAAACAGTCATATTATTGTTACTCTTCATTAATGTACTGTTTGTGGAACTTTGTACTATATTGAGTAGGGCCGTAAATGAGACACTTATGCTTGCAAGTTATTTGAGTTCGGTTTGAAAAAAAAAAATTCGAATTTGTCTTTGGTCATTTTCTAGCTTGAGCTGAAGTAGCTCGAACTATCAACAAGCCAAATTCGAGTGTCCAATGCTTGTCTTGAGTAGTAGCTCACAAGCCTAACGAAGTTTTTTTAATTTTTAATATATATTTTTATTTTTAATACTATTGAGAAATCTCAATTTGAACTTTTGCTCGAGCACAAATAATCAAGTTTGAAATTGAGTATGGGAAACGATCTCTTCTTTACCAGATAAATGAGCCTAATCAAGTGAGCACAAGCAGTTTGCTTTTTATCTCGAATCGAGCTTTAAAGGTGAATCTCATTTGAGCTCGAGTTGAGCTTCAAGTCTCGAATTTAGAGTCAAGCTCGAGTTTCTTATAGCTTGAGCTTGGATTGATTACTCCCCTAATATTGAGAATGATTGTAGCTATTTCTTCTATATTATGCCATCTAATTGTATTGTAAATGTCTAGCAGCTTTTCTTGGTCATTTAAAATTTACTGCTCAATGTCTGTTTCAGGTTGGGATATGGCTCCGTATATAGAGGCAATTGATTCTCAAAAATCATCGTACTTCATTGTAAGCTGATTAATGTAGAAGTATCTAGTTATCTGTGCCAAACAAATTTTTCCTCGAGTTTTTTTGGGGGTTTTAAATCTTTAATATTTAACTGTATTAAGTATGAGTCATATTCCTATAAAATATTGTGCTTTCTCTATACTAAGTATGTCAGAATTGAATTTGCAATCTAAGATTGGTCAAGATAGTAAATGATAATGGGTTTGACCAGAAGAAAGATGATTTAACCACCATCAGAATGATCTTTTTAATGGACTATCAGGGTATTTTTTTACTATTTTTTATTTTTTAAATTAATTAATTTACTCAAATGCGGCAGGTTTTTTACCATTGAAATGATCTTAAACTTTATTAATTTGGATTGCTACTTGCTTTGTACTTTTTTCAGTTGAAGTGTTTCTGTAACATATTACGGATTCGATGGGAGTCAACTCGTAGTCGCACCAAGCAGCGTGCTCTACAGATGATGGATAACTTGGTAAGACTAGGGTCCATGTATTGATGCTTTGCGGGTCTCTTTTAGAAATATAGCATGGTTTTGTAATTTTATATCCCTGCTTTTCTTTGCTTATATTCAATTTTTGTAACTACAGTGTCTAATTAGTAATATTGTATTTATTTCTATTGAATGTAATATTTTAATTTAGAGTATGCACTCCTAAAGTTTACAAATTAATTTATACTCTATGCTACTTAAAATATTGTGATGAATGCCAAAAGTGTGATGTCAATTCTACCATTGTGTTGACTAACCAATCATGCATCTCATCTCTATCAATTGCTTTTTAAGACATCGGACAAGAGTTTTTGTAAGATGTTGACTTTGGGTGTTTATAAGATGCTGCTTCTTTCATATTTTTCTTTTCTTTTCTTAAGTTTACTCTTTGTGCATCAAGTTTTTCATTCTAGTATGTTTGGAGTCCATTTTCGTTTTTTAACAAAAATATTTTGCACTATTTCAGGTTGAGAGTATTCATGAGCCTTCACCTGGGGTTCCATGGAGGCTTCCTTTTTGTTATGCTGTTTATATCCCGACAATTCCTGCTCTTCGGAAGTATATCTATTTTTCTTACAATTGTTTATATTTTTATTATTTTCATTAAGTTGCGTCATTTTTATAATCTTCTTTTATGTAGTTTTTCTTATTCATCTTCTTTAATAGAGCTAGTTGTTTTAACAATTTCTTGCAGTGTTCCATTATTCACTTTTTCTTATCTTTCTCTTAATTTAGGCAATATGGTGAAATTTTAGTTAGCTGTGGCTTGATTGGAGAAGCACTTAAAATCTTTGAGGATTTAGAGCTGTGGGATAATCTAATATACTGCTACTGGTATGATGAACTATAGCATTTTTTTTTTTGTGAGTGAGATTTTCTTCTTATTGTTTATCCATACATTTTGTTTCTTTTTGGAACTCCTTGTTTCCTAGTTCAATCTCATGTGTGATTTGACATGTGTAAACAGCAAATTAGAGAAGAAAGCAGCTGCTGTTGAACTCATCAAGGCGCAGCTGTCTAAAACGCCAAATGACCCAAAACTATGGTATGTGGATTCACCTATTTTTATTGATCTTTTCATGTTGTATTTTTTGTTCCTTTTATGTTCAAGTTAAACATGTTTATTTGATAGCTTGTGCTTAGGCTAAAAATGTCGCTTTCATTTGTGAGGCTTGTGTGATTGTTGCTTTTGCTGCTGGCTTTTTGCTATCTGCTTTTACGTCCTAAATTTCTAAAAGAACAAAATTGTAATTATTGAAGATGAACAAAGAACTACAATGTAATACCACTCCTAACATAACAATTCTATATAAAATTAAAATCATGCATTATGTTCTTCAAAAAGTTCACAATTTTAATTTCAAGTGTTCAAAAATATTTTATGATATTATATTCAAATGCATTTTTTTGCCTTGTGCTTCTGAAAGAAAAACATAAATAGCAAAGTCAACAACCACTTAGAGTATACATTTTCACATTTAATTTTGATTTTAGTATTAATGACTTTTATCCTTTTCTAATTTATTTTATGTTTGCACTGAATTATATAATACTTGGAGAAGCATGTTGTAAATCATAACAGATAAAATCAATGATTTAGAGCTGTTTTGGTTTATTGCTTTTGCTACTTGGTTTTTTCTATTCACTTTTGCTTCCTAAAAAGTGAAAGCAAAAGATAAAATGAGAAATCATACATTATGCTAAAAAATGAATAAATAACTAAAATTAAAATGCAACACCATTTCTAATTGTTCACCATAAACTAAAATAAGGCAAAGAAAGTTAAGCATGTGACCTAAAGATATCACATAAAGCCATGCTAAAGCCAAATCACCTGTAAGAGGTCAATCTACTTGTCTGGTAATTGGCTTTAGTGTGGTTTTATGTTTAGTGGCCATCACATTTTTTTGGTTTATTGTAGACATTGTTTACCTTATGAAAGGAGATGAATAATTAACGCCTCTTACAATATCTAAAGTAATTTATTGTATAACCTAGAACTAAATTTACACATTTTAAGAATATAGTTGAATGTAAAATCAATCACAAAAAATATAACCAATTTAGTAATATGAAATTTGTAATCATTTTAAATGAGTTATTTTCTCTAATAAATAATTACATAAATTCATAAGAAAGTACAGAAGAAAGTGTTTATCTTCTCGGTCACCCAACAAGGCAGAAACAAGTGAAAATCAATTAAATTGATGGCAACAAACTTATGTTACTTTGTGTGCTAGTTTTGCACCCATTTCTTCTTGAGGGGCCAAATGATCATCACCCTAGCTGTAGTCCCATCAAAGTGGTTGATATATGTTAATTTTTAGAATGTGTATTAAATGGCCTGTCTTGGCTTGAACCCTGCTCTTGTACATACGAGCACCAGATACCATTGTACTAGATGATGTCCTTTGATGATATGTGCCATAATTTAAAAGTTAATTACGTAGTATATTCATGCTAAATAAAGTCTTGGTAAAGTTGATCTTGATATGCATAATGTAACTACTTTATGAATTTTGTATTTGTATAATGTGAGACAGATATCATTTTCATCGGTTATCCCACCTCTGAACTTATATAATATATTCAACAAAAAGGTTTCATCAAGAGAGAAGATAATTTATCTATGCTGTGCATGGATTTTTTTTTTTTTTCTAAATGAAATTTGATTTTTTTCCTTATAGGATGTCCTCCATATTCTTGGCTTTTATGCCTTAAAAGGCTTTATTTAAAAGTGACACTGATGGTACCTCAGCTATTTTCTCTTTATTAAGCATTTTTGGCACTTACGGGTTTTTTTGCTTTATTGCACTTGTGGACACAGATTTGTTCGGTTGCTTTTGTTTTACACTTAATATATATATTTACACACACACACACACACACGCATAAACACTAAAATTACTGTAATATATCTTAAAATATAAAATTTTTTGTAGGTGTTCATTGGGTGATATTACAAACAGTGATGCCTGTTATGAGAAAGCCTTGGAAGTTTCCAATGATAGGTCAGCGCGAGCTAAGGTGACTGACTTATGTTTTTTGTAGTCAAATTGGTTTCAGTATGTTTTGTTTTAGTATTTTTCATTTGTTTGGTCTTCAATTTATTTTATTTTATTTTTTGTGTGTCAGCGATCTCTTGCTCATAATGCATATGGAAGAGGAGAGTATGAGAGATCTAAGATTCTATGGTATATTTGCTTTATTGCTTCTACGAATGTTTCTGTTACAATAGGACTGCTAGCTTTTGTAGCTTATAATTTATTTGGCTGAACATAAAACAAAAAGGACCAGTTAGCTGAAAAAACTGATTACACTTGAATCAGGGAGTCTGCCATGGCCTTGAATTCATTATATGCAAATGGATGGTTTGCACTTGGTGCTGCTGCATTGAAGGTATGCAACTTGATCTTTCTTATTTGCCTTTTGGCTAGGGAACTTGTTGATCTATTTATCATGTTCTGCACCAATCTTGCGCACTTAGAGTATTTATAAGAAAATGGATATTCTTTTTAACCCAAAAAAAAAAAAATCTTTCTATTATTCTGGTTTGTTTCTCTAATTTTTAAACTTATGATTAAGATCATGATGCACAGGCTAGGGATGTTGACAAGGCGCTTGATGCTTTTACTCGTGCAGTGCAGCTTGATCCTGAAAATGGAGAGGCATGGAACAATATTGCTTGTTTGTATGCTCTTTTCTCTTTCATCTTTCATTTTTCATATATAAATTTTTATTTGTTTTCCGAAGATGTTTGTACTTTTCTTGTCTTCTGGTAATGCGGATCGCTGCTGGCATCCATTGGATGATTTTTGTGTTTGGAGTTTGTCCAATAAAATGGGGGGTGGTTTTTATGTTCTGCAGCTTTGACATTTTTTCATGTGCTTCGAAAAAGATTTTTTTTTGTTTTACGTGCATGTTAAATATGGATTATTATCATTGTCTAGATGAATGAAACTGATGTAATTAGAATTGCTTATTATTGTTACCAATAATAGGAATTGTTACTCAAAGCTTCCAGTTCATATTTCTACTTTCTATCTTTCTTCTTATACGTTATATGAGATTTCAAGACTTTGTTAGGTTCAACTTGTGAAAACATCTTATAAGCATTTGCTTATGACCTCTGAATTGCTGAGTAATGAATATACAAACTTGGAAGGGTATATACGTCATTAAGTGATGCTAACATCTTGATAGGGCATTGATATAAATGATGTCAAAATCTTTTAGTGTTGAGCGTCCATGTTAGTTGTTTATTCTCTCTTTTTTATTTGCTATTTATATGGAAACCTGATTCAGTCTTGAACTTGAAAGATGCCATTTATTGAATCCCTGAGGCTTTGGCTGGATTAGAGTGGATACATTCAGATTTGGCTTTCAAGTTACAAATCCTTCTTTAGATGCTTACTGGTTACCTGGTTTTCCATTTTTTTTTTAGAGTGATTAGCTCTTCATTTCAAAACTTTTATCACTTGACTCAACTTACCTATAAGAATTTTCTGTTTCCACTGACATAGGTCCCATCCCAATGCCTAGATGCTTTTCGCAGAAGTCAAGATTTTTTGCCCTGTACTTTGCAAATTAAATTTCTTTATCTAAGTTCTCATAAGCCACATCATAATATTTTGATGTTTGGGACTGCAAAATTTGTTGAATTGAGTCATAAAAGTGAACTTGGCTTGTCTGTGTAATGCAGTTGATTCACTTGATACTTGAGTTTTATTTGAAGTCAATCAGATGGCCACTTGGGCAACTAACTTTTGTCTTTGAGTTCTGTTACTCTCAAGTTGGCTGTGAAACAAAAGTCAAGCATAAGTGAGATTTTAAACTACAATACTGAAAATCTATCTTAATTTTACAGTTGAACCTGATGTTTTTCTGTTAGGTATCTGGAGTATGTAAATAGGAAATCCAAGGAACTGATTCCTGTCATAAATTTGTCCAGAAGCCTTGACATCATCCGGTTTCCTGGTTTAGTCTTCTCCCTTATTAATGCAGCCTAAGTCTACTCCTTGTCCTGCACAATTGATCCGTCAACTGTGCGTTGTTTCTTGATTGGGCACCAAAAATATGTTAAACTGTTTGATAGTTTACATTTGGACTTCTCATGTGAAAATGTTCTGTCTGTGGGGATGGAAGAACAGGTGTTTTTGTGGGCCAAAATCAATTCATTGGATCTTGTGCACAGAAAATTTGATAACCTTTTATTTGTGTAGCATGTTTCACTAGCTCTTTTAGTAGTTTGACAACTGACTATCAGTGGATGCATTCTATTGATGCGGTTCTGACAGATGCTAGTTTCATAAAGGAGGTTTAAAAGTAGTTAGTGAATCTATGTGCCATTTTCAAACTAATCTGGTATAATACAAGGAAGTTTGTCGAGTATCAATTTAATATGATAATGGTAACAATTGATATGACCAGAAAGTGGATTATATCCCCATATTGGGAAAGATATTAAAAGGAAAGGAAGATGAACCCTTTCATCATGTCTTTAGATTTTTGTCCCTTTGAATGAAAGAATATGCAGCACATTTTTTCCCTATGTAAGATTGGATATTACTGTTATTCGTGCGCATGCTTGTGTGTCTCTATATGTTTGTATTTTTTGAAGTTGTGAAAAATAGGAAAAACAAGTTCAGTGGATGAGATGAGAAAAAAATTGGTTGAATTGCTTATTGCATGTAGCATCGAATGGTTTCAATTTATATTACTCGGGCTTAAGGAGGAGTGTCAGATATTGGTATGTGTCCAATATAGGGGTTCAACTTTTTGTAAGTTTTTGGATGTTTGAACCTTCATACCCACATCTGTAGATACATGCTGGACATGGATATACTTAAAGGAAAATGCAGAGCTTGAGCAACATAACAATCTACAGCTGTGCCGCATGTAATTGCAAAATGTAAATTTATTATGCAGGAGGGACACCTTTGAAGTGGAAATATCAACTTACCATCTGAAGATTTTGGTTTGGTTCTTGCTATTTGAAAAAACTTATTATTGGAGTCATACTGAGGAAGAGTTGTTTGTTATCGAACTAAACAAAACCATGTTCAAGTTTCAATCAGGCTTGTTTGGGAGTTTGGAGACATGCTTCTTGGGATCTTTGAGGCTTGGATGGAATGTTATTTAGACTTTTGATATCTGTATTCGGGACTCAATCAGTCAACCGTGACCTTCTTGCATGACTTTTTGAGATATATCTTTCTTGAAACTGCATTTGGCATATCTTTTGCATCTGAATCAAATATCACTGTGGGAGTTTTGTGCTTCATTGTATGTGGGAATTTACTCTATCATAGTTCTTTTCCTTATTTGCTTTGATGGAAATTGTGTCACTATTTTTAGTCATATGAACTTTCGGTTCATGGTAAATTTAATCAATTGGAACATACCTGTTGATGATGCAGGCATATGATTAAGAAGAAGAGCAAAGAGTCCTTTATTGCATTCAAGGAGGCCTTAAAATATAAGTACTACTTTTTCACCTTGATTCAATCACACATTGTGCACACACTAGGCCCATTTTTCACAAAAACTCTGTTTATTGCTTTACGGTACCAACAACCTGTTTTGGTGACAGACGGGACAGCTGGCAGATGTGGGAGAACTACAGCCATGTTGCTGTAGATGTTGGCAATATTGGTCAGGTAAAAATCTTGCCTATGCTGTTTGGTTTTAAGGTGTTACGTGGCTGGTAATAATCTGCCATTTTACTACAACCAATCTGTTTTAACATCAAGCAAGTCTTCTCTTTGGCCCTTCTCGGAAGGCTCTGCTTGATTCATATGAAGATCTTACTTTGTCTGGCCTTTCTATGTAGATGATGGAAAGCATTTTATAGTATTTAACCGTTTAAAGCTGGGCTTTTTGAGTTTCAGATTAATCAAGCTTGAGTCATTAAATTTTTTAAACGAACTGAAATTGAGTTTGAGTTCAGGTCACTTTTTTGTATTAACTTGTACTTTATTTATCATCTTTAATAAAAAAATAGTGCTTAATTTAGGTTTCATGTCATTTGGGGTTCAGCTGAGGGTCAGTATTTGGTTTATCAGGGTCTGGATTACCCAGGATTATGTTCACTCAAAATCTCTTCAGGTTTCGCTTATTGAAGGTTTTTTTTTATTCTGTTTGTTAAGGTTTGGTCTGCTGAGATTTAGTCTTTGCTTGGAGGTTAGATAGAAAAATGGTTGGGGAGAGGAGAGAAGTAGGATGAAAGCATGTTTTATCCTTCCATTGATGTGCTTGGTATGAAAGTAGAAATGGACAAAAAAAAATGTTTTTCCATCCATCGCTTGATATAGTTAAAAAGTGAGAGGAAGGAAAATTAAAGTAAACTAATTTTCCAGCATCCCTTGTAAAAATATTCACTACAAGAATTAATTCCATAAACATGAGTGCTTCAATTTTATGGGTTGTAAGAACAGGTGAAAAAGGTGACATTGACAGGTTTTATTCAAATATGCCTTATTTCCTCTCCCTTCATCCGCCTAATGTGGATGGATTGAGTTTGTGGGCTCGGAAAGAAAACATCCATTTTCCTCTCCTTTTCTTTCCTCTCGATTTTCTCTCCTATCGAAGCACATCTAAAATTCATTTTGTTTCCCCTTTTCATCCTTCCGGTTTTCTGCTGTACCAAGCGAATCCTTAAGAATCAAATCGGGTTAAGTTTTGGATTGTTTGGGTGTGTCATTCAGGTCATGTTAGACTTTTCCAGCTCTTCTCTGAACCCCGGAAAAAAGCTTATGTCAAATAACTTGTTATAAGACAGTTCACCGTACTCACCCTTTACTGCAGTGCTAGCATGAGCTATATGGGTCTTTCCTTGTCTAAGAGACTAAATTATGAACTAGTACCGGTTAACGTGTATAACTGGAAATGACTTTGAATGAGATAAAAAGAACTTGTGACTTTGAATGAGGCCTTATGGTAAGATAAATTTAAAATTTTTTTTGCTTATAAATCGAAGTGCTTAAATGGAGATTTTTTTACTAAAGTTTTGCTGTCCTTTCTCGTTCTTAATCTCAAGATTCTCTGCTTGTGAGTTTTTCCTCAAACAGCCATCAGTTGAATGATTATCAATTTCAATTATGATTATACTTCATTTATCTTTTATCTTTCTATATATATGCAATTTTATGTGTTTATTTATCTTTGTAGGCTCTGGAAGCTATTAAGATGGTGTTAAATCTGACCAATAATAAGAGAATTGATGTTGAATTGCTCGAGAGAATCATGCAATATTTGGAGGAAAGGGCTTCAGTTGGACTGTCTGCTGTAACCAATGATGATGATCTGTCCAATCAGACCAGTCCTGATTCACCTTTATATTCTCTTAATCCATCAGCAAATGCTGAGCAGTCTGTGGGAAAATTGAGAGAAAATGAGCATTTGGTGGAATTTCTTGGAAGAATTCTACAACAGGTTTCAAATAGTTCATGCTTGATATATTCTATTATCTTTTCTCCTATTTGAGAGTGGTGCGAAACACTCTCATGTGGGGTCATTAGTTGTCTCCTTATAGGATTCTAATGCTTAACACTGATCACAAACCTTCTACGTTTGTGGGTCTGATGCATCTGAACTTCGACATATTGCCTTATGCAGGCATTATTTGTACTGTGTAAATGTGGGCTAAATTATGCCTATGTTGATAATACACTTGTGTTTCTAACTGAAGTGAGGCTACTCTCTTTATAGATGCATTTAAGATTTGCACAAAGAAGTAATGAAGTTATGCATTTGCAAACAGTAGTAAGTATCAGCGCATATCTAACTATATGACTTGTCTGATACAGATAGTTCGAAGTGAAAGTCGGCCAGAATTGTGGGGCTTATATGCAAGGTGGCATAGAATTAAAGGTGACCTCACAATGTGCTGTGAAGCACTTTTGAAGCAAGTTAGATCATATCAGGTCCATTAACATTTACAAAGCCTTATATTCTGCTATTGTTAATTTGATCATTTTAATGCATTTTATGAACCACCAAGCACATTCTATTCCACATGCTTATTTTAGTTTCCAATTCTGTGGACTGGAATAATTTGTCAACTCTTCCTTCCTTGTGAAAGAGCCTTCTAGTGATTTTACGTTCTCTAATATTTACTTTCATATCTATATCTGGACTTTGTGATGAGGTTCTTTTGAGTCCAAAGTAAGAAGTTCAAAAATTTAGGCCAAAATGTGCCATGATGGTTAAGAGTTACAGAGTTTGGCTTGATTTTGGGGAATTCTTATTTTCCAGAAAATAGCCTAGCTTGAGCGAAGTTGAAGTTTGTTCTAAACATACCAACATTGGGTGCCTGGTTGCATGCTGAAGACTGCAAGTAGAGATTTTATCTTGATTTGCCTGGCTTGGACTTCATCCCTTCTGCCTACTACCACCTATGCATTTGCCTCTTTCTTTGTCCCCCTTCTTACCTTCCAACTGCTCCTTTTCTCATTCTCAGAAAAATATTTTTAGATAGACCAAATAGAAGTACGATGCTTCCCATTTTTCTTTACTTCTTTATAAGAGTATATTAGTAGAAAGAGTTGTAAAAAAAAAAAAATTCGATTCCTATCTGATTATGCGTCAATGATGGAGCTTATTTTATTATTCAGGATTGATTTTAGCAATATCTTGAACGTAATTAAGTACCATGATGAAAACAATAGCAGTCTATTCAATCTCTGTTATCTTGCTCTCTCTCTTTGCCTTTTTTTCCTGCATCTGTCTTTATATCCTAATTTAATGAATTTGTATGATGTGTTTAACAAAATTTGTCACCCTGCAATTGATCTCTGAAGAAAATGGGTTTAAATTGCCATAATGTGTGTTATGCCATGAGTTTGAGTCTTAATCTCTCTCTCTCAGGGATCTGATTTGTGGAAAGATAGAGACCGCTTTAAAAGGTTTGCACAGGCCTCATTGGATCTTTGTAAGGTCTACGTGGATATTTCTCCCTCTACCAATAGCCGTCGAGAACTACTTACAGCTGAGATGCACTTGAAGAACACTCTAAAGCAGGCAAGTAGATTTGTTTTACTATTTTATAAATTGCATTGTTGCTGTATTTATCTTGTCTATGTTTTCTAGTTTAGTGTAAATTTCTAATGCCTTCATATAATTGCTCACTGTTACACTTTTTTTTTTGGTAACTTTCTATGTCATTCATTTTTACTACATCAGCTGTAAGATGCTACAATATATTTGAAGAAAAATAATATAAATTTTTTTCTTCTTATGAATTAATTTGATACAGGTCTATATTCCTTTATATACAAATTCTCTGAGTACTAAAAAAGGAAACTTCCCTAAATAATATCCTAAGTTATAGGATCTAATTATACAGCTGTAGTTGACTTTCTA